>PVKS010000009.1:0-49745 GCA_004027875.1 Aplodontia rufa
GAGAGGGCAGGGCACTCCTGTGTGGGAGAGGAGGAGAGGGCAGGGCACTCTGGTGGAGAGAGGAGGAGAGGGCAGGGCACTCTGGTGGGGAGAGGAGGAGAGGGCAGGGCACTCCGGTGGGGAGCCGGAAGTAAAGTTAGAGGGGAAGTGTCCAGGATCCACCAGAGGCGAAGGCTGCTGTGCCTGCTCTCCTGGGCCCTCTGATGGCTCAGGAAGCCTTCTGAGACCCTCCAACCTGGACTTCCAGGAAGGCTGGGTCTGGATGCTCCCAAGTGCTGCCAACTGACACCTCCCAGTTCCTGCACAGCTTTGGCCCTGAGCTCAGGGTAACAGGCCCCAGTGGAGTGAGCCACAGCCTGACAGTGGGGTCTCCTGGAGGCTCCAAGAGGAGAAAGGAAGCCTCCAGGGATTCAGGCAAAATTCCCACCTACCCATGCAGGGCGGCAGGGAATGCCCAGCCTCGTGGGATTTCTAGTGGAGAAGGTCAGCTGGGGAGGAGGTGCAGCTGAGAGGGGACCACAGCCTTTGCCACCTCAGTCGCAGCTTTCGTTTGGGCCTGCCCCCTGCCATCTGCTCCCTCTGTTCTCTGATGCTGTCCACTTGGGGTTCCAAAGAACTGGCAGGCCTGGGGGCCAGGGTCATTCTAGGTGTGCCCCAACCATCTCACGTGACTAAGCACCCACACAGGCAAGCTCCCAAGGTCCCACACTGTGGAACTGTGGGTGCTGGCTGTGTAGATTCCACAGGGGGCAGATGCTTTCCAGCGAACCAAGGAGATAGCATCCCATTTGACCCCCATATCTCATTCATCTAGGACCAGTGACCAAGGATGACAAATGAAAGGGTCACCCACTTCCCACCCTGCCGAGCACCCTGCCCAGCATTCTTGTGAAACCACTGGCCAGTCCCAGCTGACCACGTGGGGGCCCTTATCCAACACAGACCACCAGCCTCACTGCAGAGCCCAGGACCTGGAGTGTGCATCTCTGATGGCCAGCAGGAGAAGCCCGGCTCCCACTCACTCTGTGGCCCACTGCACACAGAGCTGTGGCCGGGCCAAGAGCTCCTGACACCCCAACACTTCTGCTGTGGCTCCTGCTGTATGGTGAAGAAACTGAACAGGCCACACCTGGGCCCTCAGCACCCCGCCCTGCCCCGCCCCTCCGCGGGGCAGGGAGAACCATGTCCAGGTGGCCCACTTCATTCTCAGGCTGGGAAGAACTCCAGTGTGTATCAGATCCAACTGACAAATCCACTCCAATAAATCCAACACTGATCAGCCAGGCGTGGTGCTTGGCACCCCTGGGTCTGAGAGCTCAGCTCTGATGCTGATTTATAGAAACCATCTCCTGAAACTCCCACAGCCAACCCCAGTGTCACCCCCAGGACCTCAAAGACGCCCACAACAGCTTCCTCAGGAAAGACTCCCAGACAGGGCTCCTGTCCCCCAGGAAGTGCCTTCCCACCTCCAGGCTCCAGTGGGCCAACCCCTCCTACCTCAGGCCAGACACTGGGGATGTGAAATGAGGGATCAAAGCTTCAGAAAGCCCCAGCACACCCCGTGAGGCCTGAGCTTAAGGGTAATTTCCCTTCTCTGCAGAGCCGGGCATTTAGTCCAAATGGGCAGTCAGGACAGAGCTGGCCAGGAGGGGACAGGGAGAGCCAAAGCCCAGATGGCCACCCCAGAAGAGCAAGCGACTGAGCCGGGCCAGAGCAAGGTCCCTGAGGTGCAGGACAACCACTGACCTGTGCTCAGAGGTAGGAAGAGGGCTGGGGGCTTGGAGGGAGAAGTCGAAGAAGGTGTAAGGGCCCACTTTGGGCCCTCCTTAGCCTCTCCAGTGGGTCAGCACTTATCCTTACCTCTCCCTGGTGAATGGGGAGCCTTATCTTCCAGCATCCATCACATGGGCTCCTGCTGGGTTATTTTAATGCAAAGATCACAAAAGTCTGTGCTGGAGAAGGCCAGGGCTGTGGGCCTGGAGTCCTTCCTCCTGCCTTGAACGAGGTCCTGGTATTAGAGGGCACCAGGAGCAGGCATATTCTCCCACTCTGGCTGGCGGCCTGGCGGGCTCCTGGACAGCTTCTCAGGAGGCACAGCAGTGGGGAGCACTTTCCTCCTTGGCCCTCGGCCCTTGGTGCTGAGATTGCTGTGCAAATGCCCACCTTGTCTGAGATTGGTGTGGCTGGGCACAAATGATGGGGCTACTGGTTGTGAAGTTCTCGGCACCTTTATCAGCCGGCTGCCTCAGCGTGCTTGGGGGACCCCTAAGTCAGTGGGTGGCACTTTCTTCTTCCAGCAGGCCCCGTGGGAGAGGACCAGCCATGTATGGCCAGCAGCCAGAGCAGGCAACACCTGCCGCTCATGGGGGGCACAGGCACTAAGTGCTGGTGGGGGATTTGGTACTTACAGACTTCAAAAATAATTTTCAGTCTCTAGAAAAGGAAGGAAATGAGCATTGACAGAGGCAGTATAGAGAAGGGAGTGAAAATGCAAATCGTGCACCTCGCCAGCTGAGCCCAAATCCTGCTTCCACCCCTCAGCCAGCTGGTGGCTCTGGGGAGATGGATTTTCCTGCTCTGTGCCTCAGTGGGGAGAACAGATGTCCACGTCCACGGGCTTCTGGACCACAGGCAGGCAGCTGTTGAGCAAGGGCCATGAAAACAGGCCACGTTTCTGCCCCACATCAACCCGGCGACACAGGGGCTGCTGTCCCTGTCTCTGAAGTGGACACAGCTGCTCAAGCCTGTAAGAGAGAGCGTGCTGTGCGGAGGCCCTTGGCGTGCTCTGGGGCAGCCCCTGCGCTGTAAAGCTCACCCAGGTGACGCCGTTCCTCTCCCCCTCGAGGGCTTTGCGGACCTCCCACGTGCCAGCTTTCTTTATGGCTGCTGCGTATTTCCTATCTCATGACTCAGAAGAACTCGCCTGGCTGTTAATTCTGCTGATGAGCATTTGGTTCCAAGGTCAACACCTGCCCACCCCTCCACTCCTGTGAGGCAGATCCCAGGGTTTGGGGACCTTCAGAAAAGTTGCTAATGCCAGGGGACGTGCTTCTCAGATGCCAGGAGGCCCCAAGAGCTGCCCCTTCCTGCTCCATGAGCAGACTGAGGGTCAGAGGTCACAGCCTGGGTCCTCTGGCTGGGACACCCCCCAGTTCTGCCAGCCAGTGGGCAGGGGCAGCTGCTGCTCTGGTCAGTCCATCAAATGCTTACTAGAGCAGCAGTTAGCCATGGCTTGGACAGTTACCGAGTGACGGCCCAGGTGCAGACTCCAGACAGACCCACTCTGCTCTGCATCCCTGCCGCTCACCAGCCTGACACACGTCCTCAGCTATCTGCATGACTGCCCCTGTGTGCAGGGTCTGGCTGGGACCATGCCCTGTATCCTTCGTTGTGCACTGTCAAGGATGGCAGCCACCAGCTGCTGACCCAAATGGATATGTATTCCATGTGTGTGTGCATGTGTGTGCACATGTGTGCATGTATGTGTGTGTGCCTGCATGTGTGTGTTTGAGTGACTGAGGATGGAACAGAGGGGCACTCACCACTGAGCTACACCCCCAGCACTTTTGGTTTTTTATTTTGAAACAGGATCGTACTCAGTTGCTCATCCTGGCCTCAAACTCATGATCCTCCTTCCTCAGCCTCTCAAATAACTGGGAGATGGACTTAAATGCAAAAATCCATACCAGCTTTAAGTTTTAGGACAATAAGAATGTAAATTATCTTATTAATAATATTTATGTTCATGCCTTGCTGAAATAATTTTTTTAAAGAGAGAGGGACAGTGAGAGAGACAGAGAAAGAGAGAAACAACTTTAGTTTTTACATGGCCCTAGTTGCTCCAACACTTAGTTGTGTACGTGGTGCTGGGGTTTGAACCTGGGTCCTCGTGCTTGCCAGGCAAGCGCTGAAACCGCTGAGCCACCGCTCTAGCCCGAAATAATAATCTTTGACCAATGTGGTTAAATGAAAGATATTTTGACAGAGAAGTTCTATTTTTTTGCTTTTTAATTTTTTTACTTTTTAAAATGTAGTGACTAGGAGAGAGCACCCATGACTCGAATTAGCTTCGTGTTGGTGCTAGGCCTTTTTGGTCTGGTGCCTCAGGACAGAACAGGAGAGCTTCGTGGACACAGGATGACAGACAGGCAGTGAATGTGTGAGTGACCAGAGCTGGCCGAGGAAGCACAGTGCCCCTGAGCCCCTGGCTGTCCCAAGTCTCAGAGGCAGAGGCTGGTGCCTTGATGAGCACTCCTGTGCCCTCCTTTCCTCCTCCCCTCTCTCCCAGGAGGTGGAGGCAGTGTTCTAGGGGACCCAAGGTAAGCACCCTGTCCCCTCCAGCCATCCACCCCATGCATGTGACACGCCCACCCTACTGCCCCTGTCTCCTGTAGCTCATCCAAAGCCCACGGGGGCCAGGACCACTGTGCAGAGTGTTGAGTAGCTGCCCCCCAAGCCCTTCTCAGGGCAGGACACCTGGGCGCACTGCCCAGGTGGGCTGGGACAGGCCTGCACACCATGGGCCCACTTTGGTGCCTTGAGGAAGGCTGGCTTTGAAGCTGCAGCCTGTGCTGAGCCAGGCTTTCATGGGGAGCCTACTGCCAATAGTTCCCACACCACTTTGCACATCCTCACAGTCTGGGGAGGCCACGTGTCACACTGGCGCCCGTGTGCAGAGACGCCCAGCCACCGAGCGCAGAGGACTGTTTCTCTGCTTGTCTCCACATGGCCACCCTCTGCGTCTTGGGTCTCCATTCCGAGCTCTCTGTCCTCTTCCAGTGCTGGGCTCCTAGCTCGGCCTTGGGGAGCGGCCTCCGCCCTCAGCCTGCCTCGACCCCCTCCGCATAGCTGCATCTGCCCTACTGGGCCACACTGACCAAGTACAAGAGAGATCAGGCCAAAGAGGGGTCGGCTCCTACCTGTGGCTGGTGGCCCCTGGCTGCCTCCTGGTCCTGTCAAGTGTGCAGGTGAGGATGTGCCCTGGAACAGATGACATCACTGCCCCTGGTGGACCCTTCGGTGTATTAACAGGAGCATGACTGCCCACCTATTGCTCAAAGGCCACCGGTTCTCACAGATCACAAAGCGCTGATCTTCTATCAAGATGGTTCCAAGGTCTGCTATTTCCTGGTTTGAGAATTAATTCTACAAACCCAAATACCATGGGCTGCAGGAGGTACAGACTGGAATCTCAGAGCCTTCCTTCCTCCCTCCCTCCCCTGCCACATCCAGGGGCCACAGATCCATCCCACAAGCCCATCTGAGACCTGCAGGGCAATCTTTCTGACCCTCACACCATGGCCTCGCTGGGGCCTCCGTAGGGCTTGCTTTGGGAAGTCCTGCCCCAAGGCCCAGAGAGCTTTGGCTAAGTACCATTTGCTCCGCACGTTCTTAGATGACGTTACAGTGTCGGTGTGCAGCGGCAGCACTGGGCTGAGTGACCTGCCAAACAGAAAGTCAGGGGAGTGCAGGACCCAGGAACGCTCCCAAAGCTAAGCCTCCGTGCTGCTGCCAACGTCCTGGAATTGCCAAGCGAGCCACATTTAACCACGTAGCTTTCCACGCCTACCCTGGCTCCACGTTTTCTCCCACTGCTGTGCGTCCTTAACTCCTGCACTGGGCCTCACTTCTCAGGAGCCACGCTTCAGAAGGGAGGCAGGCCAGGGCTTGAAGGCACCTGGGACCTCCACTGGGCACTTGCCTTTCTCCTGGGCAGCACGGGGTGGGACGGAACCTTCCAGAGCTGCCCGTGCACAGACGTGGTTCTCCTCCCGATCTAGTACAGGTGTGCTCTTCTGCATTTATGTCCTTGCTTGGAGGCTGAAATGTCATTCTTTCCGTGGCTGCAGGACAATCTCTAGGTTTGGCTCTGGGCAGTTTCCTAGGCAGGCAGCAGGGAGTAAGCCCTGCCTCAGGGAGCGGGGTGCAGAGAATCACCAGCTCCCTTTACACCAGCACCACACTCAGTGGGTGCTGAATCTCACAGACCTGGCACAAGAACAGAGTTAACCATTGTGTTGTGAATGGAAAGATTCTCTATCCTCCACGACCCCTGATAAATGATGGGGTCCCTCTGGACCCAAATCCCTCTAAAGTGGGTATAAGTGGGAGCTTCTCCAGGACATGGGAGATTGAACCATGGTGGCCGAGAAGGTCCAAAGCTTCTCGCACCCACCTGGGCCCCACTCTCCATCCATTGCTGATGCTGGGGCTACAGGCAGAGGCTGTCCTGAGCTGGGGTAATCTCCAGCCCTACTGTAGCCCTGGCCGGCCCTGAAAGTGTCCAGGTGACCACACCTGCCCCTCCTCTTCCCTCAGGGTGTCCCTCTCCTGTGCAGTCCCTGCCTCCAGTGTCACCATGCCCCTGCAACATCCACACTACCCCTTTATGGCGCTGGCAACAAAGAGTGGGGCCCATAAGCAGGACCAGTCTGTCCGCTTCTGGGCAGAACTCAGGGCCGCTCTCCTGTGGCTTCCCTGGTCAGCTCCGCTGCATGGCATTTGGCAGATGGCTTCCTTTGGGAACAGCTCTGGCATCTGCTTCTATACTTGGAATGCATCTGCTCTCCTGGCCCTGGGGACAGGGACATGCCTTCCTTCCACTCCTGTGCTCGGTTGGCTCTGCCAGTATTGCTGATGCACACGGGGGCCAGGCTCTGTGCCCACTCTGAGGGAGCAGTGGGGCCTGCCCTTGTGGGTTCCCTGCCATCGAGACAGGCCCCCTAAGGTGGGCTCCAAACTGGTAAAGGGTGCTTGCTCAGAGTGGGGAGGAGGCCACCTGGGGGACGGAGGGAACTGGAAGGACATTTCAGGCAGGGGGAGTTCCTTTCTGCCCTGTGTGCTGAGCCCCACCCACAACTTTCTGGGTGTCTTTTTCTTGACTGTCTTCTCTGAAATCTACCCCATCCCACCCCCCCCCCCTCTGTCTTCTGCTGCTGGAGTTTATGCTTGCGCTCAAACTCTGATGTCCTGCCTGATACAAGGTAGCTGTTCGGTGAACTTGGAGCTGGAGGGATCACAGGAGGGGTCCCTGCCTGGGCTGTTAATCCCCAAGGGGAGGGGTCGCAGCTGCTGCAATGGGCCTGCTTGAGGAACCCAACCCACTGCACCTGCCTGGCCCTGGAGTTCCAGGTGGTTCTGAGCAGACCCAGAGGGGCAGCCCTGGCCTGGGCTTCAGGACCCCCACTTCCAGACCGCCCCTTCAGCTGCTCTTCAATCTCCCTGTGACTGTGTCCCAGAGGGTGGGCACGTTCCTCCAGGGAGGCTCTTGTCTCTGGGTCCCCCGTTCCGTCATGGCAGACCATTATCCCCTGGGATGTTTTCTTCTTTCTTTTGAGGAGCTGGGATGGCGTGCAGAGCTGGACACATGTGCTGCCACTTAGCAGCACCCGCCCTTTATTTTTTATTTTGAGACAGGGTTTCGCTGTTGCCTGGTCTGGCCTTGAACTTGTGACCTCCCTGCCTCAGCCTTCTGAGGGACCACCTCGGGTGTGTACCACCATGCCCAGCTCACCTGGGAAGTTTCACACGCCTGGGCCTGGGTGGACCACTAAGTCCACCCTGGAGGGAGGCCGGGACAGGGTGCATGCCTGACTTGGTTTCCTTTATTGATCTTAAAATCCCCAGATGATTCTGCCAGACTGTCAGGGCTGGGAGCCACTGGAAAATACTGGGGAGTCTCAGCCAAAGGCCAGGTGCCCCTAGGGGCTGCTGGCAGTGTCTGGAGGTGTTCTTGGCTGTCAAGACTTGGTAGAATGATGCCAGTGGCATAGGTGGGTGGAGACCAGGGAAGCTGCTCCACATTCCCAGTGCTCAGGTCAGGCCCACCTCAGAGAAGATGGGACCCCCAAGGTGGACCGGGCCCATGTGGAGACGTCCTAGAACTGTGGCACCGCCCCTAGCTCTGCAGCAGCGGGGAGTGCAGACAGACCTGTCTATTCCTAGCCCAACCCTTGAGGTAACAAAACTCCCTCCCGCTCTTTGAGTACATCCCCTCTGGCTGGCCGCTGCTAGGAGGGCCAGGGGTGGGGCCAGGCAGAGTCAGCGCTCCTGGAAGGCTGCAACCTGTGATCTCCCTGAACTGAGGCCCCTTCACCTGGGAAAACAGTATAACTGTCTCTCCCTTCGAGGGTTGTCACCAGCATGCAGTGAGCAGGTGGCCAGCATGGTTGGAACTGGGCCAGCCGGGAATGAATGAATCCCCAGTTCTGCTTTGAGGAACTGGAGGCCGCAGGAGGGCAGCGCTCCACCAGCGCCGGCCTGCTCAGGGCTTCTCTGCTGCAGAAAGGACAGGAACAAGAGCACAGGGATTGTGCGGGCCCCAGGCACATCCCCACACCTCCCATGCCACCAGAGGAGACAGTTCAGAAACCTGCCCCATAGCTTTCCCAAGGAGAAGCCCCAACACAGGACCCTCAGTAGCCCTGGACCTCTTCCAGGGACCCAAGGACTGCAGGGCGGGTGGGGACAGATGAAGGCAGGAGCTGCTGCACCTCCGGGGCCCAGCACAAGCAGCCTGGCCAGGCCACTGGCTCCTGGGCCTGGTGAAGCCCTTGGCACACAGCAGGGCACACTGCTTGCACCAGAATGCCCATATCAGGCCTGCCAAGCCCCTGCTCTCAGCTTCAATGTACAGACCTCCCCTGGGGACAGCTGGGACAGTGGAAGAAACATCCTGCCCACCGTGCCCCCTTCTACCTGTTGGGGGGGGGTCACAATACATTTTCTGCTTGTCACTCTGGGCTTGGTAAGGACAGGGACCCAAAGGACAGCTCCATTTGTAGGAACTACTCAAAGCAGGACCCAGGGCTAGAAGAAGCTGACTCCGCCTCCAGCAGCTCCTTCCCACCTTCACCAAGGGAATGGCGCTTTCCTGCTCTGGGACTGTTTCCCCTTCTAAGCATCCCTAGGTGAATGGAACACAGGATGTGGAGAGCTTCGGTTTGTAGGGGGGATGGCACCACAGGCTGTGACAACGACATGAAAAACACATTAGGGGTGGTGGTCGGTCCTCCTTTAGCTGGGCAGGAGTCTGCCAGGCCTCCAGGGAGGAGTGCCTCCTAAGTAACCCCTCGGATGAAAGGCCTCCACACCTGCGGGGCAACTGGGAGGTTGGTGCTGCCCTCATCACCAAATGCCGATAGGCCTAGGGGACCAACAGATGACCACCTCCACTTAGGCCACACCCCCAGGTTCACTCCCAGGGGCGGGTGAAGAACAGAAGACCAAACCCCAACACCGGGTCATCACCAAGGGCCATGAGCGACAAGTTGTCCCTAGGGACTAGGAAGTGGGGGGTGGTAGTGGCCCTCTGCTCCCCACCCCTTTCCGTAACCAGGCTGGGGAGCTCGGCCGCAGGAAGTCCCCGGGAGAGTCGGGGAAGGGTCTTGAAGGTCCAAACTTTCCCCGGGTCTCTGGGGAGCGGCGGGCCGGGCAGCCGGGCCACCCCGGTGGGCGGGTCCTGGCGCGCTCCCCGGGGACGCGGGGCCGCTCCGCCCCTCGCGGGCTGCTGCCATCGCGGCTCCCAGGGCGGCGGGCCGGGGCGGGGCGGGCCGCAGTCGGCGCCGCCCTCCAGGTGCCGGCGGGCCGGGAGGCTTGCGCACGGAGGTGGCAGCCCGGGAGCGCGGGCCGGGCCATGACCCCCGCCGCTCTCTCTTGCAGGCTTGTCGCCGAGGCCCCCCGAGCCTGGCCGCCGCCACCAGCAGGCGGGCCGGCCCCGTGCGCTCCGAGCGCGCTTCGGCCGTGAGCCCTCCAGGAAGCGGTGAGTGACCACGCCGCGCGCCACGGTGCCCAGCACGCCCCAGCCCTTCTCCGCGACTGGGTCCGGGACCCGCAAGGCCCCGCAGCGGGAACAGTGTGGCCCGGGGAGGGCGGGACCCCCGGGGGCGGTGGGGGGCTCCGAGATGCCGGGCGTCCCCTACTTCCGCAGACTTCGCTGCGGAGACGAGGGCTTTGGAAAAGCTGGGCCCCCGCTGGCCGTGTGGCCACCTACAGCAGCGGTGGGGGTGTGTCCCTGCGCGTGGCGGCCTCCAGCCGGTCTCCACCTGACACCCCACGTTGTCACGAGTTCCCTGGGAAAGGACCAGACCGCCTTTCCTGAAAGCTGGCGAAGAGCCCGCGCGGGGCGGGGGCAGGAGGCCTCGGGAGGAGCCATTTCCCCTCTATCGAGTATTTCGAATGTATTATTTATGAACCGCCTCACTTAGGGGCCCCCTGCGCTCCCAGGGCATCAAAGCAGGGTTGCAACCGCAAAGGGCGACCAGAGTGAACGCAGGCGCGCCTCCCCTGCTGGCCCAGCTCGGGCGGAACTGGGGGGAGGCGCTCATTAAACAGCCGGACCCGCAGCTCCCGGGGGACCTGCTGGGCGGGGTTTAAGGGCCGGTGGGCTTCTCTGGCTGCCAGGCTGTGATGGAAATCAAGACAGCAGTCCGTGCGCTAAGCAGCCCGAGAGCCACCGAGTGGAAAGGCGCCCGCCCTTCTGAGGGAGCGCAGACACACACACCATTTGACAGATGAGGAAACCGAGGCTCAGAGAGGTGTACCCTGAGTGGTAAACGCTGGTGTCCCCGCGCGCTTCCGAGAGGGCCCTGTCTGGGCTGAGCCAACAACAGAAAGCACCCCTTTACCTGTCCAGGCCCAGCCCACCTCCTGTTGTAGGCCCCACCCCTGGGTGCAGGTCCTCTGCTTGGGAGAAAGGCTGAGTATTTATGGAAAGACTTAATCCCTCCTCAGCCCAAAGAGGCCCAGAGCTGCCTGCTTAATCTCTCCCTAGAAACCTTTGGTGCTGGAGGGTGGCTGGGAGCAAGGTGGGAGAGAGTTCTCCCAGCTGAGGTGCAGGCCCCTCCCCAGGTGAAAGGGGGCATCTGGGCTGAAAGAGAGCAGTGGTGCTTAGTGCTCACCCAGCACCCACCCTGGGTGGCCCAGGCACTTTCCGCTCTGTCCTCTCCGCAGTCCTCTGACTTTACACTGTTCTTATCTCAGCGGGTTTGTGTGTTTTGTTCTAAATAGAGAGAGTGAGAGAGAAAGAGAGGAAAGAGAATATCAACTTTATTTTGTTTTTTCTTCTCCTTTGTTTGTCATGTATGTGGTGCTGGGGTTTGAATCCGGGTCATTGCACATTATCTCATAGTAAAGGTAAAAAAGAGAGGCCTGTAAAGGTAACGTGCCTGACCATGGCGATGAGGCTGCTGAGCAGCAAGGCCCAGCTAAACCTGAGCCTTGCAGAGAAAGGCTCCCTCCAGGGGTAGAAGCCAGGCCAGGCCTGTGGACCAGAGTGTAAGCCCTAGCAGAATGACTGCAGGTACACGCGCACACACACACACATATGCATACACACAATACAAACATACACACATATGCACACTTACACACAATCATACACATGCACACACGTATACATGCAATACATACACACATATGCGCACACACAACAGAAATACACACACATGCACACACATATACAGAATACAAACACATATGCACACATATGCACACATATGCACACACATACATGCACACATGCACAGATACGCACACATATACATGCACACATGCACAGATACGCACACATATACATGCACACGCGTATACACATATGCACAATGCATGTGCACATATATACATATACACATAACCCCACACATACGCGCACACACACATACACACATACATATCACACACACACACACACACACACACTTTTTAATTTTTTTGCCGTCATGAGTATCAAGCCCAGGGCCTTGCACCTGCTAGGCAAGTGCTCTACCCCGAGCTACATCCCCAGCCCTACCAAGATTATTAAGAATGTACAAAACCCTGGATTCCATCTCCGCACCACACATGCACAGAGCACTGAGAGATAACACACAAAAACGCATACACAACCCAAGTGTCCCCAGACCAAGAAACAGGAATTCCAGCCTCCTGCCTCTGCCTGCCATGGCCTCACCCCGGAGAGCAGTAAGCTGGCTTCCCCGCGGTGTCCTGCCCTGCCCCGTCCTTGCTGCCACAGTCAGCGCACAGAATGTGTGGGACATGTGCTTTCTGCCTCCGCAGGCCTCATTGGTTATCACGAGTTTCTATCAACGATCAACGTACGGAGATGAGCGCACATCCTAGTGTGGAGCCCACACACCGTGGCCCAGAGGGGATGCAGACAAGTGGGAAGCTGAGGCCCAGCCCCAGGCGGGGTTCCGCGGGGCACCCTACCCCCTCCTCCTGTTGGAGAGAGGCTGTGCCCCCCACCCCGGAGTGGACCCAGGGCCTCCTGCAGGTCCTCAGGGTGAGACTCCTTGTGCCCTCTGTGGATCTGAGGAGGTCTCAGTGTCAGCATCTGCTCCCCGCACAGTCCTTGGGCTGCTATTGCAGGGATTCTCATCCTGCAAGGAAGAAGAGCTTTTTCTCAAGGAAATCCAGATGCAGCTGTGTGGTCAGCACTCTTCCCTGTATCCAGCAAGGACGCAGGTGGGGGCCTGGCCAGCCTCCCCAGGCTGCTGCCTCCCAGGTCTGCCCACCCAGGCACAGACGGACGTTCCTCAGCCCTGACGCTTCCCCGACCCTGGTCCTTGAAGGAGGTCCTTGTTAAGGAGGCAGGCTGAGGTGCCACCATGACTCAGGACCTCTGCAGGCTCGTTCTGATTTCACCTGGGAGGTGGCCCTGCAGAAACTAAGATGGGTCCAGTCTGATTGCCACCTGCTCACTTTCCCTCCTAGTGTCCAACCCCTCCTCTGGGTCACCCAGATAGATGCCAGAATCAGACGACCTCTGCTCGGGTGCCCACAGTCAGCAAATGGAAACAAGAACTCCCAGCTAAATTAAGTGCAGATCAACAATAATGATTCTCAGGAAGCGTGTGTTGGGTGAAGTAACTGGGCATGCTGCATGTGCCCTGGCACCCAGCTCCCAAACCTCCTCCAGCCTGCGCTCCTGAAAGCTTGTCCCACCCACCAGCGCTGAGCCTCCAAGGCCCAGCAAAGCACTGAGTGAAGGAGTCAGACAGGGACCAGAATTCCAAAAGCAGGGCACTCCGCCAGCAGGTGCTGTGTCCAGATGTCACTGGGACCTTGTGCAAAGGTTTCGTTGTGTACCACTGCTCCCAGATACCTTATCTTATTTTTTACTTCGAGACAGGGTCTTGCTAAGTTGCCTGAGCTGGGCTGGGTTGAAAACCTGTGGCAGGTGAGCTCGTGCAAAGCCACTGTGCTGTGGGCTGGGAGCTGTGGCTCCTGTCTCCAAGGCTGCTGGGACACAGTGGCCACCAGCTCGGGAAAGTGCCCCTCCCCTGGTGATGCTTGGAGACAGTGTGGTGTGCAAAGAAGCAGATGATGCATTCTCCCTCAGCCTGCTCAGAGGGGCAGATTCCTGCAGAAGGAAGTTAGTTTTTATATCACCTGCCCTGTCTTAGAGATAGTCCTATGGCCTTTTGGTAATAGGGAGATTTCTATGCCTGGGTGCAAGAAAACACCTGTTTGGCTTGAAGCTGTTGCGCAAATAATTAACAACCTGAGGCTTTAACGGGAACATAAACATCAAGATAGCCAGTCAAGGGAGGCTTTCACACCCCTGCAAATGGGCGAAAACAGACTGCAGTGCTGGGGGTTGGCCCAGGGCCTGCGCTGTGTGCTTAAACCCCTACCTGAGCTCCAGCCCAGCCTTTATTTATATTTCATTTTCCATTTTTATATATTGTTATCAGGGATTTAACCCAGAGGCACTTAACCACTGAGCCACATCCCCAAGCCCTATTTATTTTTTTATTTTGAGACATAGTCTCACAAAGTTGCTGTGGCTGGCTTTGAACTTGTGATCCTCCTGCCTTAACCTCTTGAGTCTCTGAGATTACAGGCGTGCACCACTGCTCCCAGCTACCTTTTCTTATTTTTTACTTCGAGACAGGGTCTTGCTAAGTTGCCCGAGATGGGCTGGAAGCTGGGATCCCAGGTGTGCACTCTTGGTGTTCTTGGGCCGTCGACCATACCCGGGTGCCTCTTGTTCCTTCTGTTTTTTGATTAGAGAGATGTTTGTCTTTGTTGGTAATAAACTCAAACAGTCCAGAGCTGGGGCTCACAGAACGTGGCTGAAGCACAGCTCGGGGATGGGCTGTGGTTTGGGGGTTCAGCTGTGCAGAGCTGCAGCCCCCCACCCCAAGGCCTGTCTGCCTCTTCAGTGTTGCCGGGAGCAGGGGAGTCGTTCTTATAGGGCTCTTAGTCCAGGACGGGCCTCCTGGGAGCATGCAGGCAGGAAGGCGGAGTCGGGCAAGGTCCCCACTGTGTGTCCCCCGTTTGGGTGCAGAGCTGGCTTCAGCTTCTGCACCCAAGCCCATCCGTCACCCAGGGCCTCTCACACAGATGCACACCAAGTCCCCACAGGACTGGCCCTGTCACCAAGGGAGTGGACAGCTCCACACCACCCCATGGACACCAGCTCCCGTAACAACAGGCCACATCACACAAGGGCGACCATGCTGCAGCGCCCCCGTGTCCTTGTGGGGAAGTGGGGGGCGCCGTGATGCCCAGCAGCGTGTGGGCCAGGACAGCTCCGCTATGGGACTCTCCAGCCAGGAAACCTGAAATGCTGCGTCTGCAGGACCCAGCCCAGCTTCTGGGTCCCCAATGCCACCAGGCTGCAGCCACTGCTGGTCCCCATCCCCTCCCTCGGCCCTCCTCCCCAGAGTGTTTCCATGTGCCTGTTGTTTAAGTTACAGGACAGCTCTGGGGACTCCGCCTTTCAGCTCAGGATGGGCCTTTGTGGAGGCACTGCCCCCCCTACTGCCTCTGCCCAACACAGAAGCAGCTGGGGAGGTGGTGCCGGAGGGCCCAGCCTCCGCACGTCCCTTTCCTTTCTCTTTTAACTTCTTGTCTTGAAGTGGTGTCCAGCTTACAGAAGAGCTGAGGAATATCCTTCAGCGGAGCTAAGCAGGAGACCTGTGTGTCCCTTCTCCTCTGTCCACGCACACCCCTGCCGCGCCGTCCCTTCCAAAGCAGCACCTCGGTCGAAGCCAGCACAGCGCTGACCCTGCCCCTTCCACTAGGTCTTTCTGTCCACCTTTTCATTATTTTTCAAACAATCTGTGTTGATCCTTGGCTTCCGGCTCCAGCCTCGGGGAGCCTGTCCTTCCCTCGCGCTGGCGCTCACATTCGACTGATTCTTCACAGCAGATTGCAGCCACCGCTGATCTCTGAGGGCCTCGGCACAGCGCAGTTCTTCAAACCCTGGGTGGGGAGGTGTCATAAGCTCACTGGGTGGGTGGAGACCAACCCGCAACCAAGACAGCACAGGAAGGGACGGGCCCCAAAGTCGGGGGCCACGGCAGGCCAGGGCGTGCACTTGGCAATGATGACCCATGCCAGGGTGGGAGCCCAACCCTCGGAGAGCTGGGTGCTGGAAGCAGTGTTTTGTGGCCCACGTGCCCGCGGTCCCCATGGTCCTGACCTCAGGGCTGCAGGAACCCTCAGCTGGGTGGGCAGCCTCAGAGGGGACAGCCAGCATGGGGAGGGGGCCGCCCCACACTCCACTCTGAAGCTCACTGCTTCCTGGGACTGCAAGACATCCAGCTCTGCCTGGGAGACCACAGTGCTGGGTTCAAGTCCTTGCTCTGCCACTTGCAACCCATGTGACCCTGTGCCAGCAACCCATGTGACTGACCTCCCGACTCCTCATTTCCCCCTCTGCGATGGGGTAGGAGCCCCTTGAGGGCTCCTCCTGCCAGTTAACATCCCGGAGCTTCAGAAAACCCCAGTGCCAGGCCACACCACAAACCCATTATGCCCCCCCTGCTTCTCTGGGGGTGGGGCCAGGAAGCGCGGTTTTAAAAGCCCCTGGGTTCCCCTGGGGCAGTGGGCTCTGCCCACAGTGCCCCTTCCTGTCTGCAGTGAGAGGGCAGAGACGGTGCTTCACGAGCTCCAGGGCAGTCCAGGCTGAGACCACTCTGGGAGTAGTGGAGTAGCGAGGCCTGGGGACAAGGCTGCAGAGACCTCTGCCTCCTTCCTCCAGACCAGGAGGCCCTTGAGCTCTGGCCACATGCACAGTCCTCACCTGAGACCGGGTGCTGGGGGCCTGCTGGGTAGGCCGACTTGCTCTTCAGATCCTCCGAATGACGTCTGAGTGCTGTGACTGGCCATGAGTCCCCAGAGGCCCAGCTGGCCTGTGGCTTCTCTCCACCCTAAGCCCTCCCTGGCCTCCCTCTGCTCCTGCTCCAGGACGTCGCTCCCTCTTGTGTCACCCAGCCTGTCGTTAGGGATGCTGGCCCTGGGCCCCACATCTCCACAGGACCGCACCCCAGTCCTGCCTCCCCCGCCTCTCTGGGGCCAGCTCGATGCCCGGGAGGCTGTGTTTCCACCTGGGTTAGTCTGGGTCCTCCAGAACCACATGCCAGGATGGCAACCCCACCAGCCATTCCCTGGGGATGCGGAGAATGGAAGTGGGAACGGGGTGCAGGACTGACCCCAGCAATGAGGGGGTCCGGAAGGTGACAGGGGCATCCCAGGACGCTGTACCATCTGAGCACACTGTGTGAGACTCATGGGGTCCTCCACTGGCTAACCTGGCCCAGGCGGGGCACTCAGGCCTCTCTCTGTGAATGAAGAAGTGTGCACTGCTCCAGGAAGCCTCCCAAGGGCGCTGGGACTGTCAAGGTGGCAATCAGTCTCCCCTCTCCTGGACAGGCTGTTGGCTCCAGCGTGGGAGTCAGGCACTCCCAGGCTGAATCCCAGCTCCACGACTCCAGTGAGCTGGGCGGCCTTGGGCAGCTGACACCACCTCTCTGAGCCTGGACTTTCGTGTGTAAAATGGGGCAGGAGCAGCACCTCGCAAGCTGTTGCTGAGGATGGAGTGTCAAGAGCTTGCCGGGGCACCAGCCCCATTGGCTGCTGCTTTTATTTAGGAATTTTTCAGACTTCCTTTTTTCTTTTTTTTTTTTTTTAACCTTGGTACTGGAGAAGGAACCCAGGGCCTTGGCATGATAGGCAAGTGCTCTACCACTGAACTACATCTGACCCTTTTATCACTTTATTTTGAGACAGAGGCTCACTAAATGGCCAGCCTCAAACTTGTGATCCTCCTGCCTCAGCCTCCTGAGTAGCTGGGATTATAGGTGTGCACCACTGTGCCCGCTAATCATTTAGAAGTCTAAGGAACAGAGTTAGGGCAATTCTAATTTCCCACGGACTGGGCATAATGCACCCTTTATAGTTTATTCCATTAGATCTCCAAGGATCTGAATTGAGAAGAGGGGCAAGTGTCCTTGTCCCTTCAGCCCATTGCTCCGTGGCCCTGGAAGGAGAGGCTAGTGATGGGGTTGTGCACCTCACCTCACCCTGGAAGCCGGCAGCCCCACCCGCTGGGCCTGACAGCCTGAAAGTTTCTCTACCAGCTCAGCCTGATTGAGCGAAGTCAGCCCAGATGTGGCCAGCAGGTGCTACGACCTGTGGCCGGTGGTGTGTCTCCCCCTCTTCCTGTTGTGCACCCGCAGGGCCAGGGTGGGGGCCTGGCCACTTGTGGCTGGTTCAAATCAAGCCCTCTCCTCTCTCCACAGGCCCGCAGCCCACCGCACCGCCATGGGGCTCAGGCTGTCCTGCCTCAAAGGTAAGAAGGAGGCTTTGCCCTTGAAGGGGTGCCAGGGGCGAGGGGAGGCTCTGTCCTTGCAGGGGTGCCTGGGGTGAGAGGGAGGGGGAGGCTCTGCCCTTGAAGGGTGCCTGGGGTGAGAGGGAGGGGGAGGCTCTGTCCTTGCAGGGGTGCCTGGGGTGAGAGGGAGGGGGAGGCTCTGTCCTTGCAGGGGTGTCTGGGGTGAGAGGGAGGGGGCGGGGCAGGCAGACCTAAGGCAGCCCAGGTTGCAACCCGCACACAGTGGGTGCTCTATAAGTGTTCACCCTGACCCCTCCAGGCTTTCCTCTAACCCGTGGTTGAGCAATGGGGGAAGTCTCAGTGTTCTTGGGCCCCAGCTTCGCCCCCAGAGAGACACTCCCAGGAAAGAGAGGAAGGAGAAGGAGGCTCTGGGTCAAGGGGCCAGGCACACTGGGGGGTGCTACCCCCAACACAACAGTGCCTGCTGTTACCCAGATAGGAGATTCGACTGGCTGGGTGAGGGGAGAGAGGAAAGGCCAGAGGGAGAAAGTTCTAGAAGAACACAAAGTCAGTGAGGGGTGTTGGCTGTCCTGGTGGAGGTAGCCCAAACTTCTGATCTCTAGACCTTTCTGTCCAGCATCTGTATGGACCTTGGGCACCTCAGACCAACATGGCCCACATGGGAGACCTCCCACCCAGGAGCCCATGCTGTCCTTCCTCTGTCCCACCCTTGTGACACATGCTCCGGCCCTCACCCCTCATCTCCCAGTATGAAGTCCCACAGTCACTCTGGCTAACTGCCTGCTGGATATCGGGCCTGGCAGGGCTCCATCCTGAGGGCTGAGCTGGTCTCGCCCGCCTCCTCTGGTGTGTCTTCCAGGCTGCCTAGGACACGCTCAGTCCCCCGTGTGCCCCACAGTGGTGGCCTGGACACTGTACTCCTCTACTCCTCGTGTGACTGCAGCAGCTGTACTTGCCTCCTTCCTGCCCCCGTCCTCCAGAGCTTCAGCACCCCACCGTCCGCCGCCCAAGCCAGCCTGCGTCTGCGCTCTGGCTGCTGTAGACCAGGAATGCATGCCTTGGTTTCCGTGTCTGTAAAGTGGGGATCACGACAGGCCCCTGGTTCACCAGGAGCACCCCGAGCACAGCACTCGGTCCCCATGGCGGCTGCTGCTGTGACCCATTTACCACTGCTCTCATCAAAGGCTCCAGGTTCTGTAGCCATCTTGGCACTGGAGGCAGCCCCAGAGGTGTTGGTGGCAAGCTGAAGTGACTGACAACTGTCCCCATGGACAAAGGCAGAATCTGGAAGGCAGAGGGTAGCCCTGGGAGAAAGGGAGTAAAGACACGCAGGAGGGTTCCCTGCCAGGAATAGTGGAGTGTGAGATTCCCGCTGCAGGGAGGGACTGGCTCCAGGAGAGCATCTGATTGGCCCAGCTTAGGTCTTATGCCCGCCTCTTAGCCCAGGGTGGGAGGGGCATCTTGATTGACAGCACCACCAAGACTGCGTGCAGCATGGGCAGGATGGTTCTCCCGGAGAGAACGGGGTGTTCCTTGCAAAGTGAGGTGGAATGCTGGAACCCATGTCCCCTCCAGGCCAAGCCCACAGAGGACTAAAGAAGTGTTTGTTGAATGAATATTTGTGAGCATTCATGCTCCACTGATTGGAGCAATCAGTGGTTGGGAGGTTTAGCCCTGAGTGAGTGGTTACTTCAAGGTGGCCACAGGGTCCTCCCAGTGCCCAGCACAGAGCTGGCATGCAGGACACCTTTGTGTTGGTGTTGTATTCTTTAATGATGGTAGAATACACATAACTTAAACTTCATCATTGCATGCACTTCAGTGGCGTGAACTCATTCGCAATCTGTAACCACTTCCACCACCCTCCTCACAAACAGACTGTGAAGAAGCCCTGGCTCCCCATGCCCCCTGACCCCCCAGCTCCTGACAGCCACCCTCCTCCTTGCCGGCGCTGTGAACCCGACTGCTCTGGCTCGCGGATACAGGTGGATGGCAGGTGTTTGTCCGCTTGTGTCTGCGCTTTATTTCTTTGCATAGCTGAGTACTATTCCACTGTGTCGTGTTAGTCAGTTTTGCATTACTGTGACAGAATGCCTGAGGTAAACAACTTGTGAGAAGGAAAGGTTGATTCTGGCTTACAGTTTCAGAGGTCACCAGGCCCTGTTGCTTTGGGAACATCAAGGCCAGAGCACATGGCAGAGGAGGCAGTCAGGAAAGGGGTGGGGGCCAGAAGAAGCGAGGGTCCCAAGATCCCCTTCACGTGCACAGCCCCCTCTAGGCCTCAGCCCATGAGGGTTCCACTACCTCCCAGTGGTGCCACAGGCTGGGGGCCCAGCCTCAAGACGTGGCCTTTAGGGGACATTTAGATTCTACGGTTGCATAGGGAGGCCCCATTTTGTTTATCTGCTCGCTCAATGGACATTTGAGTTGCTTCAAACTCTGGGCTGTTGGGTCAGGATAGCTCTGACAAAGGAAGCACCACCTGAGGTATCCCCAGGACAGCTTTCCCTTCAGCTGAAGGCAGGGGCTCACCAGGGAAATGGACCGGGAGGCCATGGGCCCTGCACCACCTGAGCAACCTGCTACCATCCCCTCAGGACTAACAGCCCTGGTGGCTCCGGGCTTCTGGGGCCAGAGCTTTTAAAAGGGCCGCCTTTCTGCTAAGTGCTGGAATGGGCGCTGGCGCACCAGTGAGGCACATCCCCCACTGCTGGCTCTGGTTCTGCGTGTCCCCAGAGGCCACGAGGCCCACACAGCATGGTTGCGGCTCAGGGCAGTGGAGGGAGGCATAGAGCCAGGATGGACCTGGGCCCACCAGCCCTGCTCCTCCTCGGTGGAGACTGATTCTCGTCCTCCCGGTGAGGACCGGCCATCCCCACAGGCAGCCTGCGGTTTCCACGTGTCCTCTTCCTCTGGGGCACCACGGGTCTGGATCCTGTGCACCATCTTGCTTGGAGCCTGGCAGCCTTGTGTTTCTTGACTGTCCTGTAACGACTGTCGATTCCACCAAAGTTTGTCCTTGGCGTCTCCAGTTTCTTGCTGCTTTTGTAGATAATAGCACGTTGGGCATCTTGGCTTTTGGACATTACTATTATTATTATTTCCTTGGAATAAATTCCAGAACTCAGAATGCCTGGGTCAGATGAAGATGAGTGGCTCCGGAGGGGATGTAGCTCAGTGGTAGAGCTTGCCCAGCAAGCATGGCCCTGGACCGCAGCACACACACACAGGAGCAAACGGCTGCGTCTCCCCAAGGCCCTGACCTGTGTGATTAACTCATGTGTCTCCCATGTGTCTGAAAGGGTTCCAGTTTCCAGGTGAGGAAGCTGAGGCCCAGAGAGGTAGAGTAATTTTTCCCAGGCCACACTGCTTTGACCCAGGTAGGAGTTGAAGCCAGAGGCCTTGCTCCAGCCACCATGCATGGTCGCTCACTCCATCTCTGTCTCTGTCTCCATATGGCCTCCTCCTTGTGTGTTGCCTTCCCTTCTTGTCTAAGGACACCTGTCGTTGGTCTTAGGGCTCTCCTATTCCATGATGATGTCATTTTAAGGTCTTGAACCTAATTAAATCTCCAAATGCACTATTTCCACTAAGGTCAGACTCACTCAGCAGATGTAGGCACTGTTATTCTCACTCCCTGAACATCCTTCAGGACCCAGGGCATCAGAAGCAGGGCCCCAGCCAGGACCAAGCCCTCTGTCCCTCTGCTGTAACCCCCAGACTGGGACCAGGACCTGGAACCACCCAGCTATTCCTGCTTGACACTTTCATAACACACCCCAGTTCCAAGGCTCTTCCCTGGGGAGCTGTGTCCTTTGACAAGGATTGCACCTTAGACAAGGCCAGTTTCATGGGCTTGTAACCCCTGTGGCTACAGAGGGTCTTGCCATCAGAAGGCTGGTGACCGCTGCAGCTACCCAGGACCCAATTGGAAGTCCCATGAACCCTGCGGCTACCCAGGTCCCAGTGGGAAGGCCCAAGACCCTTCTGGCTCCCCAGGTCCTGATGGGAGGGCCCATGGCCCCTGTGGCTCCCCAGGTCCCGAAGGGAAGCCTGTGATCCTTGTGGCTGCCTAGGTCCTGATGGAGAGGCCAGGGTTCAGCTTACTGCTTGCAGTGTGTTTGAACAGAGGCTTCATAGTCTCACTTTCCACTGAGTCCCACAAATCATGCAGTGGTCCCTGCCCTGGGGAAAGTGACCTTGTCTCCCTGGGTCTCAGTGTTCTCAGCACCCTTCACCCAGCCCATGATTGCTTATTGAGCACCTGCTGTTTGCTGGGCTCTGGAGAGTGGTTTGTGCTAACAGATGGGACTGTTCAGGACCCAGCCATTGCAGCCACGCAGTCCCACGGAAGTGGAGTGCCTCCGTATGTGCAATCCTAGCACTCTGGTAGTCCCAGAGACAGGGACAGAGAAAACAAGAAGTAGGTGAAATTATTTTTATTTACTTATTTGGTGCTAGGGCCTTGAACATGCTATGCAAGCCCTATACCTCTGAGCCACATCTCCAACCTGAGAGTAGTGTTTTATTTAATCTAGTATATTCTGAACATCAACATGTAGGGCCCAGCTGACCAGTCTGGAGGTCTCTGACAGGTCTAGGGGGTCTCTGCTTGGTCCATCTGGGAGACTCTGATTGGCTGGACTGGGAACTCCAGGTGGCTGGTGCAGGGGTCTTCACTTGGCCAGTCCAGAGATCTGGGGGCTGGTCAGCAGAGGCGAGCTGTTAGCTAGTCTGAAAGGTCACCTGGGCTGTCACTCTTCCCACCCTCTCCCACCTTGAGAGTCTTCTGGAATCACAGTTCCTTCTGCGCCTGGAAGGCACCTTGGCACTCACTTTGTGGAGCCTTACATTTTACAGGTGGGGAAGCTGAGGCCCCGGGTGGGCGAGTGAGCTGGTAGGCCACCCCAACTGGAATCAGACCTGGACCACGAGTGCTTTCTCCACGAGGCTCCTCCCCAACTGTTCTCATTCCCTTAGTTGGCATAACAAGGGAGTGGGCCAGAGCTCCTTGAGCTTGCGGCGACCAGTGGGCATGACTCGGCTTCAGGCTGCCCCTCCACTCAGCTTCAGGGTGCTTCCCTCCCCATCTCCTCCCCAGAGCCTCCACAGGCTTCCAGGGTTCTCTGCCCAAGAAGACACAGAGACCCCTCCCCACGGGGCCAGCTTGTGAGGTGGGTGGGTGACCCTGGCTAGGGTGGGCCTCAGCAGCTGGGCTGGCTTCCATCTCCACCGTGCACAGGAGCCCTGGGCTCTGAACTGAAAGACCACACACTGGGTGGATGAAGCAGCAGGACTCCATTCTTCCACATTTCTGGAGGACAGGAGTCCGAGACCCAGGTGTCACAGGGCCACCCTCCTCTAGGCTCCAGAGGACGATCCTTTCTGCCTCTTCCATCTCCATGGTGTCTTCACAGGGCTCCTCCGTTTCTCTGTGTCCACATCTCCCTCTCCTCTTCTTGTAAGGACACAGGTCATTGGATTTAGACCCCCCCTAATCCAGGATGAGCTCATCACAAGATTCTTAACTAATTATATCTGCAAAAAGACCTCGTTTCCAAATAAGGTCACATTCCTGAGGCCCTAGGTTGATGTGGATTTTGGAGGACACTTTCAACCCACTACAAATCACTTCCCCTCTGAGCCCTCTGGTGTGGGGCACAGGAACATGTTCCCCCTGTCTGACAGTCCAAAGAAGGAGACCAGAGGGGGTGATATGGGAGGGAGGCTTCTGTGCTGAGACCCCCTTCTTTCTCCCAAAGGAGGGTGGGCCAGCAGCCTGCTTCTGCAAGGTCCTTCTGCTCAAGGGCCTGGCTGGCAGCCACAACCTGTGGGAGCACCCCAAAGCCAGAGAGCATCTCCCATGTGCCCCATCCTGGGAGGACTGGCGCAGTCCTGGGTGTCACCCCTGGGTACCAGGCACGGCTGGTTGACCACAGTGACTTTACATCTGTGGAGAAGGGAGCATGGGGGAGCACTTACCAGCTCAGGGCCACATGATGGGTTGGGAGGGCGTGACCCAGCAGCAGGGAAGGGAAAGGTGAGAGGTCTCCCTGCTACCCTCTGGGCACAGCGACTGGGCCGTGCGTTCTGTCAGGGGCCCCAGAAGTGCAGCTTGGGTGCTGCCTCTGGGCCAATTGAGTCATAAAGATGGAGACAGTCCAGGGTTGGTGGTTTGTTATTGTTATGTTTTTAAGCACACTTTGTTTTGGAACAGTTTTAATTTATAGAAAACTTGAGAGTCCAGAGAGTTCCAAGTGCCCGCCCAGCTTCCCTACTACCAATGTCTGCCGTCAGTACCTCTGCAGAGCTGGTTCGCCACCCGAGCAGTGTCATTTACTAAGGCCGCATTTTATTCAGATTCCCTCTGTCCCAAGACCTCATCAGGGTCCCACACGGTGTGGGTGTCGAGTCTCCTTGGGTTGTGACAGTTTCTCAGACCTTCTTTGCTTTAGAGACCTTGACTGTGGCAGGGGTGCCGTCGGGTTTTTTACTGGATGCTCTCGGGTGGGTTTGGCTGAGGCTGGCTGGTTCTCAGTGTCTTTGTTACTGCACAAGGACTCAGGGAGATGTGGAGCCTGTGGTCATGGTGAAGGTGGGGCCCTGGGAGGGTGGGGCACTGCCTGACCCCAGAGAGCTGGGACCCTTCCTGGCATGTCACCTGATGCCCGTTCTCAGGGAGCTCAGAGCCTTCTTCTCGCCGCCTGGGGCCCAGGCTGGGGGTGGCCAGTGCCTGGTTGTGGGGATGCCCATCCTTCTGATGGACCTTCAGAGGCTCAAGTCTAGCCCCAGGTCCCCAAAGAGCAGAGTCACAATTTTGCCCCACGATAGCGTGAACATCTGGTTCCAGCTGGTGGACAGCTGCGGTCCAGAGTTGGTCGAGAGCCTGTTCATTCCACAAGTGTTTATTGTGTCCCTACAGGGCTCTGGCCTGGCCCAGGTCCCAGGGCTAAACCCACAGAACCAGGAGCGTAAGGGAGGCGATGAATGTTACACAGCTGTCCCCTGGGTACTAATTGCTGTAGCTGAGTGCTGGGACGGAGACTGCAACAAACTCCCCAGGGCCCCCAGGAAGGGTGGCACCCAGAAGCAACCAAGCTGGCAGGATCAGGGAGGGGCAGCAGTCCCAGACAGTGGACTCAGCTGCCCCCACCCAGGCCCTGCCTCTCTTGTCACCCAAGCCTAAGCTAAACCTCAGGCACCTGGTATCCTCAAGAAGGAGGGGACCTGGCCAGCCCCACAGCAGGTGGGAGAGCTGCCCTCCCTGGCCATCCTGGCAGGTTCACCACTGCTCAGGGAACAGTCCCACTGGTGTCCAGGTGCCCCTTGCTCTCCTGTTCCTTGGGGTCTGGAACCCTGCTGCCTGCTCATCCCCGTGGCCCACAGTAGAGACACATTAGATGTGGAGCAAATGACCTCTCAACCCCAGCAAGGTGTAGAGGTCCTCCCCAAACCCACCTGCCTGCCATAGGTGCGGAAAGAGGGAACGAAGGAAAGAGAGAGGCGAGGGCGGCACAACAGCAGCACAGGTTTATTGGGAGAAACCTGTGGAGGGGGCCCAGTGGAGTCTGGGACCCCAGCGACTTACAGCCTAGGGTAGCTATAGAGGGAATGGGGGGGCACAGTGCGAGTTTTCTGGTTAAACAGGGTTTTTCAGTAGGGTGGGATCCTCTGATAAGGGCCAGAGGCAGTCAGTTCCGATGAGGGCCGAGTCTGTGGATGTCGAAACAGTGAGTAGGGGGTTTGCTGCTGAGTGGCTTCTGCTGATTTTCTCTACCATCAGTCGGGGCAGCTCCTCTGCTGGCCCGAGCCCCCACACCCTGGGCCTGGCCTGCACTGGTGCTCTGGAAGTGTTTGTAGGGCAGGGCATGGGGAGGACCTCCAGGGGACAGTGGGCTCTCCCAGCCTGTGGAGCTGCTGTTCCACCAGGGCCTGCCTTCCAGGGAGGCTTCTGTCCACCAGGCACAGTCTGTGGAAGGTGATCTCCTGTCCACCATGGGGACACCATGTGAAAGGTGACCTCCTGTCCACCATGTGTCCTTTCACTCCACAACAATGGGAAATGGCTCTGCACTCAGACAGCAGCCGTCCCTTCCCCTGCTGTGTGGCACTCACAGGGATTACACCATGTCCTAGCCCACCCAGCTGGCAAGCAGCACTTCCATCATGCACTCAGGGGGCTGCCTGGCAGTAGAATGTTCCAGATAGTGGAGGGGCATGCCTTTGCTATCTTCAGTTTTACCAAGTGACCCCCAGAAGTCATACACAGTGCCCCCGACCCCACCTACTGTGTAGAAGGTGACCTCCTGTGCACCACCTGTCCACCACGTGGAAGGTGACCTGCTGTCCACCATGTGTAGGTCCCTGTCCACCACGTGGAAGCTGACCTTCTGTCCACCATGTGTAAGTGACCTCCTATCCACCATGTGTAGGTCCCTGTCCATCACATGGAAGGTGACCTCCTGTCCACCACGTGTAGGTCCCTGTCCACCACGTGGAAGGTGACCTCCTGTCCACCATGTGGAAGGTGGCTGCACCCACAGTATCAACAGTGTCTTTCATCTTTGCCAATCGGGCGGGTTAAAGGGCATTCTGGGGGACACTGTTTCTTTTCGGCAGGAAGCATTGAGTGTCTCACTGAAGCCTGGCAGAGTCAGGCAAAAGATGCAGCCACCTCAGCTCTGCACCATGGTGTCTTTCACTCTGCCACTGGCAGCCCAAACCCCCCCATCTGGAATCATTAGCCCCACAGGGTGAGGGTGACTGCCTGGGGCAAAAGGTACAGTCTAGTCCACCGGGGCTGGCACTGTGTGGTCACTGCGTTGTACAGGAAATGGCTTGGGAGGGTAAGAAACACAGTCCGTGAGGGGCAGTCTGGGTTTGGGGTCCTCTGGTGCGGGTGGTTCTGCAGACCCTGCTCACAGTGCCAGCCTTGCAGGTGTGCACCAGAGCCACATGGCACAGGAGACCAGCAGCTCTCAAGTGGCTGCTCCATGCCAGGAGCAGTCCCTAGCAGTTGGCTCCATCAACAGCCACACCCTTAATTCTCAACCCAGGCAATTTGCCCATGTCCAACCCCTGCTCCTAAGAAATGTAAAACAAAACCATGAACCAAGATTTCCAATTACATCTGAATTTGAGATAAACAAGGGTTAATTGTCTAGTACAAGAATATCCCAAATATTGCATGGAACCAAATACTGCACAGAGCATAAGCACTTAAATTGCCAGGGGTTCAAATGTGCCTGGACAGCCTGGATTTTATTTGGAAACCCTACCCCTGGGGGCACTTGGCAATGTCTGGAGACATTCTGTTTGTCACAGCTGGGGTGCAACAGCTTCCAGAGGCTGGGGGTGCTGGTGAACAGAGAATGCCTGGCCAGATGTTAGCAGAGTGAGGGGAGGAACCATGGCCGCGATCAACCATTTCCATGGCCCCTTCTCCTCCACCTCTCCTCCTCCTTTTTTTTTTTTTTTTTTTTTTTTTGCAGTAGTGGGGATTAACCCAAGACAAACTAGTGCTGAGCTGAGCTACACCCCAGCCCTTTATATTTTTTCTTTTGAGCCAAAATAAAAACCACTAAGATGCTGAGGCTGACCTCGAACATGTGAGGCTGCTGCCTCAGCCTCCAGGGTCTCTGGGATCACAGGCAAGGCCACTGCACACAGCTTTTTTCCTGCATGCAGGTTCCTGCACATGCTAGGGCCTTGTGCTTTGCCTCAGAACCATGGCTTTAACCTCACTCAGCACTCACTGTCCTCCTCAGAGGGAGGCCTACTCATGCGTCCTTCTTAGGGATGAGCAGACTGAGGGCCAGGAAGAGGGGTTGCTGCTGAGAAGTGATGGGACCAGGGCGGGACCCAGGCCTTCTGAGCCTAGGACCTCTTCACCGCCTCCTCTTCCTCTGCGGCCGAGAGCCTGGGCAGCTGCTGGACCTGGGCAGGCCTTGCCTGGTCAGTTAGAAGAGGGACAAGGACAAATCGGGCTGGCCTCTGCCCGAGGCCAATCTCTCTGGGCCGCCCAGGGTGAGCAGCTTCATCTCCCCTTGGTGCCCCAGCCCCTTTCTCTGGCCCCACCCAGTTCTGTCGCACAGCTCATCCCTGACGCAAGCTGGGGCTTTTTCCTTAATTAAAAAGAGATTTAGAACATCCACTGCTGTCTCTGTTAGTCCCAGCTGCCTCGAAAAGGTAAAACCACCAGAGCTTCCCAAGCCTCATCTGTAAGAATGCAAGGCTTTCCCTGTAACTGGAATTTAAAAAAAAAAAAAGCAGATTAAATGCATCTGGATCCCTCTAAGGCATTTGTCAGGTTTTTGTTTGTTTTTGTTTTTTCGATGCTGGGGACAGAACCCAGGGCCCTGTGCAAGCGCTCCATCACTGAACCACACGCCCAGCCCTTTTTAAATCATACTTTGAGACAGGGTCTTGCAAGTTGCCAGGGCTGGCCTGGAACCTGCCTTCGCTTCCAGGTTGCTGGGGTTACAGTTGAGTGCCATTGTGCCCAGCTCATCAGTTTGGTTTTTGGAAGACTTGCGCTAAATCCAGGCACCTGTCAACACTGACAGGTTGGTCCAACCCCTGCCCAGCCCAGGTTCCAGCCCCAGGGCCTTTGCATGTGCCGTGGCTACCCGGTGGCCTCTCCATCTCTCCTGCTGCTCTAGGATTGGCCCCCTGGGAAGCCTTTTCTGACTCCCACCCTCTCTGCTCAGTCCCGCTTCTCCCTCCTGTGACAGTCATGATTTGTCCTTGTCCCTCTTCTAACTGACCCAGGCTCTAGGAGCTTATGAGCCTTGCCCCAGGGGAGCAGGCCTGCATCAAATCCTACATGATCCCAGGCAGGGTTCCTGACCTCAGTGTGCCTATTCCAATGCCATCTGTTTCATTTGGAGGACAAAGGACGAGTCCCCTCCAGGTGCTCGCAAGGTCGAGCCTCCCATGAGCTCTGTCCTCATAGCTCAGGGTCGCGGGGCCTCCCAGTGAAGGCTTGATGCACTGGGGACCCTCCTTACTTTTTTCCAGCAGATGCTGCAATCTTAGTGGTCCCATTTCTGTTGGTGGAGCCTAGAGCAGGAGGTAGGGGAGACGGTGCCAGGGAGAGGCACAGAGAAATACCAAGACCATTCACTCGGCTGTGTCCCCAGCACCTGGAGTAGCACACGCAGTAGATGTGCCTTAGCACCCTCCGGCCGGGTGCTGTGCTGGGGTGGACCTGTGCTGTGTGACAGCCAATGCAGCAGGCAGGGAGCCCAGGAGAAGGGTGTCATAAATGATTTCCTTGTTCCCCAGCCTGTGCCCAGTCTGATACAAGAAGGAACGATTGTCCCCCGAGGGTTAAGCTGAAGCCCAGAATATTCTATCAGCCACCCACTCCAGCTATGCAGCTGTAAGGGGTGACAAGGGCCCTGACCCGTGCCCAGGTGGTCAGTGCTCAGTGGGCCTCTGTATCAGCCAGATCAATCCATGTGCAATTCATGGGGGTGCAGCTGATGTTCTGGAGAATGCAAGGCCAGCTCTGGGGTTTTCTCACATGCAAAATGTGCATAACAGTTGCCCAGCTATGGAATGAGGACAGAAGTGTGGCACTCAGCCATGCATGTGGGTGCTGACAATCACTTCCACTGGACAGGGGAGGAAGCAAAGGCCCAAGCAGGTGGAGCCACTGCTCATAGGAAGCCCAGCTGGATCTCTGGCTTCTCTCTGCGCTGTGGGTTTCCAGCCCATCTATGTGTTAATGGCTCCTTGGGGAGCGCAGTAGATGCAGGGACCCTGACACAGCCAGAGTGCTGTTCTTCAAAGAGCCAGGAGATGGCGCCTGTGAGCCATGCTGCCCACTCTGGGCCAGCACTTGCCTCTGGCTGCAGCAGATCAGCAGACCTGGCCTGCAGGTGGCCTAGGGAATGCTGTCTGGTCCCCAGGGGCATGGGGCATCCTGGCAGAACGTGGGTGTAGGATTTCAGGCTTGAGCCCAGCCCAAGCTTTGGAAAGAAGAGAAATGGGACTGCATGGATGGGCCGCGGGGGCACTTTACGCCCCAGCCGTGCACCTGGCCTCCACATGTCCCCCTCTTCTGTAGAGTGGCACAATGCTAGTGTCCTCCTTGGCTGGCCTGATGGACCCGCCGAATCATAGCAGGCACAGCTCAGAGTGGGAGTGGAAGAAGCAGGGCAGGCTGCTCTGGTCAGGGAGGTGGCACTGCACCCCACCTGCCCAGGCCAGCAGGACCACAGTGGGCCCCACACAGAAACGTCACTCCTACCAGGTTGGTGTGGTAGCTTCGTTTTTACAACCAGGGAAACTGAGGCTGAGAGTAAAGCCACCCATTCCTACCATTACTCTCGCTCAGGCTACCAGAACCTCCTGGGGGCTTCTCAAATCCAGGCCTCTCACAGAGCAGAGTCAACCCCTCCACCCCTGCAGAGCAGGGCTGCAAGGGTGTTCCTGAAGCTTCCCTGGTGACTGCAGTGGGTGGCCTAGATGGTAGCAGAGTGGGGAGCACTGCTTGATGGAGCCAAGCGTGCCTGGCCTGTCTGACGGTGACAATGATGGTGACGGTGACGGGTGATGGTGCCTTCCCACAGAAGGTGGCTCAAGGCGGGGCCTCCACACTCAGCCCACAGCGCTGAGCCAGGCTGCCCTCCCGCACAAGCTCCCTGCCCTTCTTTGTGCGGCCCTCGGCTCCCCATGGCCCTGCACTGGAACCCCAGCCAAGCCCCCTCCCTGGGAAAGAGCTCCAAACAGCCCCCAAGGGGAGCACACAATTAGCAAGTGACCTCCCTGCCTCTCCTTCCTCCTGCCCCTCTCCCCTCCTCTCCCCTTCCCCTCTGCGGCCTGCGTACCTCCCTCCTCCTCCTTCTCCTTCCTACCTGTCTCTCCTCCCACACTCCCTCTTCCCCTTCCCTCCTTCCCCTCCTCCCCTCTGCCCATCCTCCCTCTTCCTCCACCCTCCTCCTTCCTCCTCCCTACCTGTTTCCTCCTCCCACCCTCCCCCCCTGCCACCCTCCACCCTTCTCCTTCCTCTCCTCTCCCCCTCCTCTCTCTCCTCCTACGTCCTCCCTCCCCTCCTCCTCCCTGCCTCCTGTGTCTCTCCTGGGCTCACAGAGTGACCAGATGCTTCTAGATTAAGTGTGCTGGCTCCGTCCTCAAGTTACAGTCCCTGTTAAAATGGGCCTGGGAGGGAAGTGCTTTTCTCCAGTGGCGTCTTGCATTAGAGCTTTGGAAACGAAGGTGTGGGAGTCGCCTGTTGGTGCCTGGTAAGCTCTTCATGGGCCCTGGAGGAGGCTGGGGCTGGAGCCCCACGAGCCTCGCTGGGCTGGGCAAAGTGCTCCAGCCGGTGGGGTCCTGGTGGTCACACTAGGCAGGTGCTGCTTTGCCCACTGACTGGAGACTGGATCGCCTCTGGCAGGAGCAAGGCCCCTCTCAAGGGTCTGCGCCCCAGCAGGATGTAGGGCCTGTCTCCTCCCCCAGGCCCTGCTAGACCTACACAGCAGGCCTCACATCCACAGCCCTTAGCCACGTCCTACAGGCCACCAGAGACAGAGCCACGACTGCTGGTCCCCATAGGCCTGTGTGCCCTGGAGGCAGAACCGTGCCATGGGCGTGGCCCGGAAGTCAGAAAAACTTTCTGTCTGGCCCTTTGTGGAAAGCTGATCTGCTCCATTACTTGGGATTATGGTAGCAGAAGCACCCACTTTTATAGTCACCAGAGGGTTTAGGTACAGAGGCTGGCTCTGCCCCACACCAGCGGTTAACGTCATATATCTCTTGGGGCCTCAGTTTCCACATCCGTGAAGTGGGACTGGTAGTGCTTTTCCTGGCCCTTAGCACTCAACTGGATTTGTGCCGAGGGACGCAGGGGTCCAGGAGGCCCACTTGAGTGGCTTCTTGCCCGGGGCCTCTGTGCAGGATCGTGTTGCTTCCAAGTGGGATGGGTTCCCAGAGGTTTGGGGGCACCCACGGGCTCCCGCTCCCCTGGGGAGAGGCAGTCACCTCCTACAACAAGCCAGCCCAGGACAGTCTTGGGCTGCTCAGGGAGGGAGGGACCTGTTCCTCCAGGTTGGGAAAGAGTGGGCAAAGCCAGGGGCCTAGGGAGGGAAGGTGACAGGCTCACTGGCCACACCCCAAGCAGGAGCTGGAGGTCTCCCTGGTTTTGCTAATGAAACCTAGAAGGCTGCAGGGGCTGGGCTGTGAGGAAGCCGAAGTGCCGTGGAGCATGGGTGGCTATGAGCGTGAATCCACCTGCCTGTCTGTGGTCGGAGCGGGAGGCGCTGCCTGGTGATGATGGACAGGCGGGCACAGGCTTCTTCGGGGTCCAGCTCTGCACGGGGGTCTTGAGCTTGAGATGTCATCGACAAGCCCAGCTGGCTCCTGCCCCGTTCATCTGCAGAGCAGCTTCCAAGCTCTGCGTCATTGGCGGGAGATCTGCAGACTTTTCCTGGATGGCAGCTTAGGAACTTGGGTCTTTAAGGAGCTTACATCTGGGCGTGTCCAGGCCTTCGCCGTTCCAAGGCACTCCGGGCACGCAGAACACCCCCACTTCTTTTTTCTTAATTTTTTTTAAGAGAGGGGGATAATGAGAGAGACCGAGAGAGAAAGAGAGAATCAATTTTATTTAGTTTTCCATGTGGCTCTCATTGCTCCAAGACTTCTCTGTGTATGTGGTGCTGGGGTTTGAACTCATGTACTTGCTCATGCTCGGCAAGCGCTGTAACCACTGAGCCACCGCTCCAGCCCCCCACCCCCACTTCTGATGCTGGCTGCACCCAACCAGTCTGGGGAAGGACCACAGACCACAGAGAGCTCCTGTTCACCCCCGGGGCCCAGGGAAGCAGCTGAGGGACAGGAGTATCCCTCTGTCCCCTGCCCGTGGAGTCACCATGCCCCTGCCTCCTGACAGTGAAGTGTGAGGACAGCCTCCTGGGCCTCAGTGTCTGGAGGTTGTCAGGTGTGAGGGGTTGAACATGTCCCCGGGGACTTAGATGTCAGAGTGGCAGATGTGACAAGTTAGGACAAAGTCAGAGTGGAGTGGGGTGGGTCACAGACCCAGGGAGAAGGCCGTGGAGACAGAGGCAGAATGGGTAGACTTCTACAAGGACAGGTGCCAAAACCAGGAACACTCAGGAAGCAGCCTTCAACACCTCCATCCCCACCACCATGGGGCCCATTTGTGAGGCCACCCATCCTGGGTGCTCCGTGTGGTAGGCCCGGGGAGAAGGCAGGGGCGTGGCCGTGTCTGACCCATCTGGCTCTGGCATGAGACCCAGACCCACCCTGGACCACGTTGCTGGGTGTCCAGGGTGACCCAGGCTCACAGGCAAACCGACTCCTATGGGGGCTTAGCACTGCCAGAGAGGACAAAAGGCCGGCCTCTCTTGGGGTGAGTTAAAGGCTTCCTGACAAAGGCCCAGGGTCACGGCCCCAGTGGCCAGGCTCAGAGGCTGTGCCCTACCTGTGCCGCTCTCAGCTTCCCTGAGCACACAGCCCAGGGTCCAGCTGCAGAGGGACTGACATGGGTGGTCTAGGCGAGCTTGTTTTCAAGATTCAGAGCATCCTGACAGTGTGCTGTGACCCGTCCCTCAGAGGGTCCCCTGTGGCCACCCCTTTCTCCAAGGCTTAGGCGAGCTTGCTCCGTGTGACAAGCTGCCACCGCTCAGCAGCCTAGGGAGTCCCATGGGTCTCTTGGGCCAGGAGCTTGGCGAGGAGGACCTGGCTGATGGTCTCCCATGAGGTCCCATTCGCAGTGGCAGCTGGCCACAGTCTCCTCCGCAGGCTGGGCTGGGAGCTTGGGGTGTGGCCAGGGCTTCTTCACGGGTGCTGGAGTCTCCCATTGGCAGCCCAGGCCCCAGAGAGGCCAGGAGGAAGATGCCACATGCAGACTGAGGGTGTCCCCATGGCATCCCTGTCCCCGCGGCCCTGTTCTGTTCCGTGGAAGCTAGGCATTAAGCTCTTTGTGCTCCAGGACTTGGCTTCACCTCTTGGGGATGTGGCTTGGAACTGCCACGCTGGCCTGCAGGCTGGCTTAGGAGCTGTCCTGATCTGGCCTGGGAGCTCCTGGAAGTGACCACTGTGTGGCCCAAGCCCGAGCTCGTTTATGGCCAGTCTGATGCTCTTTTTTGGGGTGGGGGGACCAAGTGAGAGGACGGGAAGACAAGAACTCGAACACCTGCCCGGGGTGTCCTGTGTCGTGTGGAGTTGAAAGCACTCCAGCTGCCTCTGTCCCCAGCCCTGGACCAGGCCCAAGGGAGACAGAAGAATGGCTTCAAGGCTCCTCCAGTGCCATGTGCTTGGTGCTGGAAGACTTGATGAACAGATGCGTGCAGGGGAGCAGAGGAGGGAATGAGCAGGTCCACTGAGACATCTCCCTGAGGAAGAGCCTGTTTGCTGGGTTTTGAGGGATAAGTAGGAGCTCGCTCCCCTGGCAGAGGAAGCCCCAGCAAAGGCCCAGTGGACCAGTGAGTTTGGGACTCTGCAGTTTGGGAAGAGCCGTAGGTGGCAGAGAGGTGAGCCAGACCACGAGGGCCAAAGGCGGTCAGCTTTCTCAGAGCACTTTCCATGACTCGTGAGTTGTGGGGTGTCAGCCTGCTGTCCTCATGCGGGGACTCAGGCCATCTCAGTTCCAGAAGCCGAGGGGTAAGCATTTCGAGATTGTTCCTGCTGGTTGTGTGAAGCTGCTACATGAACAGACGAAAGGAGCTGCTCCTCCTGCAGGACTGCTCCCACTCTTCCTGTCCAGCACACTGCGAGCCTCGACGAGGAGGCAGAGTGGTGGAGTTCAGTGGACGCTTCGACTTGCTTCTACACATCCTCCATCTGCTTCCTGCAGTCTCAGCAAGCCAGTGTTCCCGGAGGCAGACTGGAGATGCTGCCAGTGGCTAGCAGTCTGGAGCAGCAGGCAGGCAGTGTGGTCACACTCCCAGACTCTGGCTGCCATTTGCAGGGGAGACCAGAGAAGTTGAGGCAGGAGGCGGCAGGCTGATTTAGGGAGGCAGGGGAAGGAAGGACGAAGAGACCCGGAGGAGGCGGAATTGGCAGGCGTGGGGGCTGACGAAAGGGTTAGGGTTGGGAGCTAGAAGGAAGGGGGAGCAGAGGCTGAGGCTCTGGTTTCTGGTAGGTGCCAGTAGCTCAGACACGGGGGGGCAGCGGGGGGGTCTGGTGGAGCAAGGAGTTTATGCCAACTAGAGACCCATGATTGAGTGTGGCCAAATTCACAGGCGAGGTAGACCAGTGAATCCCCTGGGCAAAGACAGCCTCAGGCCAGGTGACACAGCCCTGGTTCCATCAGACCTCAAGAAGGAAGCAGCATTGGTCTCCCACCCTTCCAGAGAGTGCACGTGGGAGCAGCAACTCCGGGCATGGCACAAGTCCCAGCATGGCATGGCACAGGGGCCCTCAGAGGGCTGTGCAAACTTGGGGAGGATCATTTAACTCTCCCCAGCCTTGGTTTCCCCATCTGTGAAGTGGGGACAGCAACACCTCTTTGCTAACTGTCATCAGCTCTCATGGTGATGGTGAAGGAGGGAGGTGGCTATGGAGGGTGACCCCAGCGGCCACTGATGCCTGTCTCTCTGGTGTGCGTGCATGCGTTTCTGTGTACACGTATGTTGATGTGTACGTGTGTTGTGTGTGTGCATGTGTACACATGTGCCTGAGTATGTGTGTGTGCCTGTGTACATGTGTGTGTGCACGTGTGCCTGCATGTATGTGTGTGCCTGTGTGCACGTGTTGGTGTGTGTGCATGTGTATACATGTGCCTGTGTACGTGTGTGTGCCTTTTCAGGCTTTAAAATGTGCGTCAGCACCAGCAGTAGCCACGACGAGGCCCCTGTCCTAAGTGACAAGCACCTGGATGTACCCAACATCATCATCACACCTCCTACCCCCACGGGCATGATGCTGTCAAGGGACTCCCGGCGGACAGGTGAGGCAGCCCTGCCACCTCTGCCAAGATGAGACAGCTTGCAGGGCTCACAGCTGTGCCCTGGTGCCCAGCTTGTGTGACACCTCCCGGGGGTTTATTAAGAATGCGTGTTTAGATTTGTAAAAGCTCCACTGTGGTCCCTCCCCATGACTCCAGCCCAGCCAGACGTGGCGTGTTAAGTCATTAGCTAGACAGCCCTTGCAGCATCCAGGGACAGTTGATGGATAGGACTGGGTGTGCTGGCCACGCTGCATCTCCTGCCAGCCAAGATAATTGGCAGGCGTGCCTTCCCTTGCCAACAGAGGACCCGTGTTCCATCTTGCTGGCCACAGCCATTCAGCTGGACAGGACAAGTTTGGACACAGTGCAGATCCAGGGTGCAAGTGGCCTCTGGGCCTTCCAGACACAGCTAGGTGCAGGCAGGGATGGGAGGTGAATTCCCAAGTGGACACATCAGGGAGAAGCCGGACTTGCCCTGACTGCCTGCGGTCAGGGCCTTTGGGCAGCAGCTGGTTGAGGCAGACCTGCACCATGCACTGAGACTGCCCTGGCGCAGAAAAGGGGCGATGGAGGTGGTGAGGGTGGGTAGCACTGTGCTGCGTGTAATGACCGGGCCTCCCTCAGACTCGGGACAACTTCACCCAATTCACAGATAGGAAACCGAGGTTCAGAGAGGCTGAGACTTGCCATGTAGCTGATGCGTGACAGAGATTCAGACCCAGGCTGTGTGGCCTAGGGTGTGTCCTCTGTACCCCTAGTCTGGACCTTAGATTGGATGTCCCCAGCTAATGGGCCATGATGATGTAATTCCCATTGAGCACAAGCTGGGGACACAGCCCTGAGGCTGATGTGGGTGGGTGGAAGGCACAGCCCGGGGCCACACTGGGGCAGACTGTTTCAGATGTGCTGAGTGTGGGTCAGCTGCCCACCCCGCAGGAAGTGGTCTGGCCCCAGGCGGCTGTGCAGGGGCAGGTGGGGCATGTGCAGCGTTGGCCACGGCAGGTCGCTATCTTGGATTGTTTTCCAACACGATATCCAATTGCCTGAGAGTCCCAACAGCACTGTGACGAGGTTGCGTCACACAGTGGAGGCAGGAAGGTGAGTGAGAAGTAGTGCTCACGTGGGGAGACCAACCGATGCAGGGACCCGCCCTGCTGTCCCTGTCACCATTGTTCACAGGAGGAAATGGGCTGAGCCCCACAAGAACTGCCTTGGTCCACCCAGGGGCCACAGCCCCAGTGACCACTCCGAAAGGCCCCACTGCGTAAGGATGCTACCACCTCCCGAGCGGCCAACACATGAACCAGAGGGGGCGCCGTCCAACCGCAGCAGTCACTGCCTGCGTGGCCCTTCCGAGGGCCTGGCCCCAGGCTCAGTGCTTTCCACGAGTCCTCGTCAATTCTGATCCCAACCCTAGGGGATGTGAATACTGTCTCTTCTGTGGCCTAGACATGGGAAACAGGTCCAGAGAGGGTCAATGACACACACAGCCAGGCTCCTGCTCCATGCTCCTCCAGCACCCACCAGTATCTAGTCGACAGCTAGTGTGGGTGGCTGGTGCCCCGTGCCTAGCTCCGCCGTTATGGCCCCTTCCCTCACCAAGCGCGGCTCCTGCAAAGGGGGCTCAGGCCTTCCCCGCTCCAGGGCTGGCCTGAGCACAGGGAGGCGTGTGGTTACTACGAGGCCTGCAAGGTGACCTTCCACCCCTGTGGCTGAGTCCCAGGGAGCTTCCCTAATCCTGACAGAGGTTCCTTGGGCTGCTCTTCCCTGGGAACGAGCAAGGAACTCGGGAGCCCTACCCTGCCCTGCCCCTTGCACAGCCGGGAGCAAGTGGTGCTGCCTCCTTGAGCCTCAGTTTCCTTGACTGTAAAATGGGAGCAGCAGGGGCACCTCTGAGAGGAAGGCAAGGAGGGTCCAGGGCCCTGTGAAGGTCCCCATGCTGTGCCACTGGAACTCTGCGGGGCAGTTACAGGGGTAGGACAGACTGCCGGCCCGGCCTGGCTCCCTCCAGGGCTGTGAGGCCACTTCACACACACCCAGGGCTCCCCAGCAGCAGCTCTGTGGACCTGAGTAGCTGCCCCCTTCCCGGGCTTCAACTCGTCCATAAAGCAAGGAGACTCTGGCCTCCCCTAGCCTCCCCAAGGAGGCTGAGCCAAGAAGACTCCTGGGTGGGCTTAACCCCAGGATCTTGGGGCAAGGCATGGAGAATGAGCAAGGGGGTGCCTGGGGCTCCCTCAGCCTCCAGCAACACCACTGTCCAACACCACTCAGAACAGTGGGTCAAGGCAGGGGAGGCCCGAGCCCCGTCCGTAGCTCGCAGGGGAGGCTGAGGATGGGGTGGGGAGCATCTGTCCAATGCCGACCCCCTCTTCCTCCTAGTCTGGCTGGATGAGACGGGCTGTTGCCTAGATGATGGAGAGGTGGACCCCGAAGCCTGAGGAGGAGCTGCAGTTTGGCACCTGTCTGATGGTGCCTGCTCCATGGCCCCTTGCGCCAGATGTCCAGGAACGTGGCCGCCTGTGGCAGGTGTGCTGAGTAACCGAACGGGGACAGCAAATCCGGCCCTGGACCATGACAGGCAGCAGGAGGAGCGTGTTGCGTCCCAGGCCAGCCCATGCATTGTTGAGCTGGCCAGGTGCCCAGGGCCTCTGTGTGCTCACTGATCCCGGCAATGGGGAGGAGACCCTCTGTGGCCATGGTGATGGCTGCCAGGTGCCAGGAAAAGGCCATCTTCCAGACAAACACATACCCAAGGACCCTGGTCCTGAGGTCACCACAAACAAGAACTCAGGAGGAGCGGATGCATTTTTTACAAGTTTTACAGAGATCAATACAGACCCCAGAGTGATTTATGATTTCTTTTTTGCTTTAAATAAAGATCCATGTAACAGTGGGGAGGAATCTTGCTTCTTGGGGTTGGAGTAGCCAGGGAACGAGGCCTTGCTTGTGACAGGCCTTCAAGGAGATCTCCAGCCCCTCGATTTTCAGACCACCACGTAGGCCTCAGCGTGTGGCTGGGGACCTCGTTTAGGTCCCAGCTGTGTCTCTGACAGCTGCGGGGTCCTGGTGACCAGATGTCTCGAGGCTGAGTGGCAGCGTTGTGATTCTTTTAAAAGAATATCAAGGGGCTGGAGCGGTGGCTCAGTGGTCACGGCGCTTGCCTGGCATGCACGAGGCTGGGGGTTCAAACCCCAGTACCACATACACAGCGAAGTGTTGCAGCAATGAAGCCCACATGAAAAACTAAATAAAATTGATTCTTTCTCTCTCTCACTCGCTCTCTCTTTCCCTCTCTCTCTCTTTTTTTTTTCAGGGCTGAGGACCGAACTCAGGGCCTTGCGAGTGCTAGGCAAGTGCTCTGCCACTGAGCTAAACCCCCAACCCCCTCTTTTTTTTTTTTTAAGAGAGGAGAGTGAGAGAGAAAGAGAGAAACAATTTTTATTTAGTTTTTCATGTGGCTTTCGTTGCTCTGAGTCACTGTCCCTCTCTTAAGAAAGAAAGAAAAAAGAACATCAAGTCCTTGGTGTCCCCATCCCCTATAGACCCTTGGATCTGCGGGTGCCTGGGTCAATTTCTGCAGCTTCCACCAGGGGCTGTGTGGCTTCCCTGAGTTTGGTCCCAGAAGCAGAGGGGGCACGGGGAGTGCAGCTGGGGTTGCAGGACCACCCTCCGGTCTACTCATTAGCTAGGAGGACACCAACTCTGAGCTGTTGGAGGTGTGGTGAAGGTCTAGACAGCAAGCAGGTCAGGTGAGTCAGCAGAGGGTGAGTATGGACAGGAGGGACCCAGCAAATTTCCAATTGTCCCTCTCCCTGGCGTCAGCCTCAGTACTACCCCACTCCCCAACATAAGTGGCAACACAAACAGGGTGTTGCCGACCAGGGAAGCGGCCCCCAGTCTTGGGGTCTGGAGTCTTCATTAGGGCTCAGACACTCAGACATGGCTGACCTCAGCCTCCAGCCCCTCAGAGGCTGAGCTGACACTACACGGGAGGCCCCTCGGAAAAGCATCTGTGCAGCCGCAACCCCAGGTAAACAACGTGGTAAACTCAGGCAGGACGCACCGCACCACACGCTGGAGGCCAGGGCTCCCTGGGGCCCTTTTGACACTTTGCTGTTTGAGAAGAGGCAAGAAGGGAAGGATCCCTTAGAGGGTTATAGAGCCAGAGTCCTGGGGACATTGGCTCAGGTCCCCTGAAGTTCTAGGAGGGTGTGAACTTCCTATGTCCCCCTGTTGGGGATGAGGCTGTGGCCTGTGTCCTCCACCCCCCATTTGTTGGCTGAGGGCAGCTTCAAGATCCGCCCAGCTCTGCCAGGCTGGCCACCCGTGGAGGGTAGTGCTGGCAGAGGACCCAGGACACATGCTGGATGCCAAGGTCCAAGGGACATGGAGACGTCCCCAGGACAGCTGCCTAGATGGCCAAAGGGTCCAGCCTCAAGGTCCCAAACCTGGCTTAACGCCTGCTGAGCAAGGCCAGGAGCTCGAGCAGCTGGTCATGCCTCCAGCCAGGTGGACAGCTGCCCAGTCATTACAGCCCAAAGGACAGGCTGTTGGAGGAGGCCATGGCTTGGAGTTGGCACCCACCTTCTGCCTTACCGTCCTTCCCTGGGTCTTGTGAGCTGCTCCCTTTCTCTCACAACCCGGGGCCCTTGAGCAGCCTGGACCCTGCGACTGGGCTCTCTTGCCTCACTTTCCTAGCTTCGTACGAAGGCTTCGTCTGTACCAGACACATGGAACTTCAGCCTGCAGCACGATCAGCTGTGTGCAGTCACCATGGAAGCCACTCCACGATCAAGAGAGTGGCTCTTGCCAGGTCCCAGGCCACTGTGGACACACTTCACTGGGGTCGCATGGTGGTGGACTACTTTATCTGTAGCACTGTCCCAGCCATCCCTGCTGCTACAAGATTCCTTTGTCTGGTAATTAATAAATGCACAGTTCATGGTGCTGAAGGCTGGCAGTCTAAGACCAAGTTGCCCAGGCTGGGTGTGTGGTGAGGGCCTGCTCTCTCCAAAGATGGCAACTTGGCGCTGTGCTTTCTGGGATGGAGAAAGCAGCTCCCTCCACTTCTACAGGGCAGGGTCCCATTGCTGCATGCTCGTGACCTAATCATGTCCCCAAAGGCCCGCCTCTTGACACCACTATCACTCTGGCCACCAGGTTCCAACATACAAGTTTTGCAGGGACACCAACCTTCAGACCATATGGCAGAAACTTAGGTGGCTCGATTAAAACTGGGTTTAGCAGAACAGTAAGTTAGTTAATAAAGGAGAAGGGTGATCACATTCAGCAACAACACAAAGAACCCAATGACTGGGAATTAACAGCTGGAGCTGACCCCGTGCCCTTTTGTGTCTAGACTCGAGAGAGGAGAACAAAGCCACCTTTCCCTGCTAGCCCTTCCTCTGCTCTGCACACACTCTCCCTCTCTGTCCCTGGCATTCCACTGAGTTCTGCTCCTGTGCTCCTCTGTCTGCTTGGTCTGGCTTTGAGTGCCCTGGTTCTGCCCCTGCAGCTCACCAGGGCTGTGGCAAGGGTGCACTAGGTGATCTCCCCCCACCCCATTTCTCCTCTGCCTCTTTCACTCTGCTGACCCTGAATATCCGGGCACATTATAAGAGGAGTACATGAGGTGGGAGATGCTGTGGCCATGTCATGGTTCTGAAGTGTCCCCTGAAAGTTCCCATGCTAGAAGCCTCAGCCCCAAATCCAGATTCTAACGGTGTTTGGAGACAGGGCCTTTGGGAGGGGCCCTCACGTGGCTTCGTGAGGAGAGACCAGGCACAGAAGGACAAACACCGCACGGTCTCACTCTATCTGGAGTCCTCAGAAGTTGACCCCATAGAAGTAGAAGAGTGGCTACCAGAGGCTGGGGGTGGGGAGCAGATGGGGCAGAGGGGAAATCTGGTCCATTAAGGGGAGGGCTTGTGCCTGACCCAGTCCTGCCCTTCACTCTGATTGGCGGAGCTCAGGGGTACAATCTGCACGATTGGCTAATGTAAAATTGGATGGGTACAGAAAAGAGCTATGGGTGTAATGGGATACCTGGTAAGCAGTTTAAAATGGATCATCTCTGACCACGTGGTTCCTGACCTAAGAGGGCTTCCTTTTACATATGAACCTTAAGTTAAGACTGCATTCTGAATATGGACCATCCGACTTCCTATTTCTCACAAAAATGACAAAATTGTCTGCTTTTTAAGGCTGAATGATATCCCACTGTGCAGGAATACCACATTGTTAAAAGTCCTTTGTTGAACACTGGTGCTGATTCCATGCCTCCGCGATTGTGCTACAACAAACACAGGGTGCAGGGGTTTCCCCCGCACTGACCTCAGTCCCCTTGGGTTCCCACCCAGAAGTGGGGTCGCTGGACACGGGAAGATGCATGCATGTGTGAATAACATTATGCATCCCCTTGCTCCAGCCAGTAGGGGCCGCACAGCTACACCAACCGACGGGTGCACACACCCGGCACCCAGGTCGTGGTTTCTAACACCATCCCCCAGGACAGGCAGGGCTCCCTCAAGAAATGAGGAGCAACAGATTCTAGAACTGGTCAGGGAACATACCAGATGAACCTAGAGCTCTCATAGTGCCATAAAGTAAGGAAGCGCTCAAAATGGACAAAATCAAACCACAGTGTCAGTAGGACGTCAAAGGGACATGGGACACACAAGAGACATGGGAGGCAACTCTTTTTTTTTTTTAAGAGAGAGGGATAGTGAGAGAGAGAGAGAGAGAAAATCAGCTTTATTTAGTTTTTCATGTGGTTTTTATTGCTCTGACACTTCGTTGTGTATGTGGTGCTGGGGCTGGGGTTTGAACTTGCGTCCTTGCGCATGCCAGGCAAGCACCGTAACCACTGAGCCACTGCTCCAGCCCCAGCAGATAGAACTCTAAATGGCCAAAGCTGGAACAATTTAAGCAGAACAATAATCAGTGTTGGATGATAACACGAATACCGATGGAAATGCTTGGATATTTGTGAGGGACACAGGAACAATCTCCCCTGTTGAAGCCTAAGTGATGCGCTTAGACACCTGTGTCTTGGGGAGCTGAAGCACGGCATCCACTGCACAAGTGGCTGAGCTCAGGGCAGAGCGGAAAGAGGGACAGACAGCTGCAGAGCAGGAGCTTGCAAACAGCACCTCAGCCAGGGGAGCAAGGTTGGTCCCCACATGGCATTGCAAGTCAGTCCCCAAGTGCCCTTAACAAGACAGGAAGAGAGGAGCACATTGCTTCTGGCATCTTCCTCCCTAAAGGCCCCTTGCTCTACTCTAGTATAACCATGAGAAAGACATCAGGCAAATCCCAGTGGAGGGACATTCTGCAAAACACCCACCAACACTCCCCAAACTCAAGGTCATCAAAACCAAGGGTGAGGAAGGTCACAGCCCAGGGGAGTCTAAGGACACAAACCAACCAACAGTCACATGGGATCCTGGGACAGAGGAAGGCCACTAGGTAAAAACTGAGGAAACAGGAATTAATACGTGCCTCGGCTCATAATGTGTCAATACTGTTTGGTTCACTGTGGCAAGTGTACCCCTGGATTGAGAGAGTGTAGGGAACCTCTTTGCAACTTTTCTGCAAATCCTCAACTGTTCTAAAATGGAACGACTGGTTTAAAATCCCTCAGGTCCCTTCAATTACTGAACACAGAGCAGTGAATGTTGCCTCCTGGAACCGTGAGCCCTCTTCCCACTTTGGGATAGCTGGGCTGGGGAGTAGCACATGCCTGTCATCCCAGCAATTTGGGAAACTGAGGCAGGGAGATCACAAGTGTGAGGCCAACCCGGGCAACTGAGCAAGACTCCCTCAAAACAGAAAAAATGAAAACAGGGCTGGGCTATAGCTCAGTGGTAGAGCACTTGCCTGGCAGGCACGAGGACCTGGGTTCTGTCGTCAGCACTACAGGTAAATACAAGGATATTTACTACAATATCATCGGGCTGTGTTGGAATTTTGACCAACCAAACAGCTCTCCAAACACAAGTCATCAGCGTGGCAGCTTTCAGAGCAAGAGGTCTTTCCACATGGATGCGACACAGGTGGAGACGGCTCTTGTAACTGATTGGCCATACAGGGCCTGGGTCCTCGGAGTGCTTCTGGCTCCTGTGTTGACACTTGGGCCAGCAAGCATGGCCCAGGCCCTGAGTTTGAGCACCCTGGGGCCCACCTGCAAGGTGACTTAATGCAGAGCTTCATCTTCCTGGAGGTCTGCACTTCCTTAGCAAGGAGACCAGCAGGCCTGGAAAGCAAGGGGTATTCTCAAGAATACCACCAGCAGCCTACCTGGCCTCCTCAGGACCGAACAGGACAGCATAGACCAGGAGGAGCAGAGCCTCTAGGGTGGCCTGGTGCGTGGGCGCCAGGAGTTTCAGATTCCACGGTCAATGCAGGGCAGGGCCCAGCCTGTTCTGCAGCCTCTGGAGGGATTTAAGGGAAAAGCAGTGAACAGCAGGTGGTTTTGTGACTTAAATAAGGAGGGGTTGGAAAGAGTCACACAGCAGAAAAGATGCAGAATGGAGACCCTCCTTCCCTTACCTCAGCCGAAGCAGTCAGCGGCACGTGTGCAGCCGGGCTCCTGGTCCTGCTGGGCGATCTGTGACCTCCTGCAGGACCAGCTGGCATCCAGGGCCTGGTGTTTCTGCTCTGCACAGCCTGGCTTGTGGGCCCACCACTTCACCTGTACCTGTTGGCTGGTGCCTGACACAGGTGTGCACCATATGTGTGGCTTCTGCTCTTAGTGATGGTAGCATTTCTTCCTCAGTGGCCCTGCTGGGTACCCCTGTCCCTGTCGTGTGTGGTGCCGGGACCTAGGATTGATCTGAAGAAGGGCTGTCTAAAGCATGCAGGTGGATGGAGCAGGGGTGTGCTGCTGGAGACAGAGGGGTGGTAGAATGGAGGTGACGGCCTGGCCCAGGGAGGGAGTGGGTCTGTAGAACCCAGAGCCCACCGACCGTGTACGCCAGGCACGGGGCAGCTTCCAGAGCCAACCAGGTGGCTGCAGGTATTTCCCATCCACCTGTGGCTCTGCGCAGCCTGGCAGCACATCCCCTCCACGTCCCCCTCCTGCAGCCCTGCTCTGCCTGCAGCTGGCGCCTCCTGGGCCTGGCGGGGGAGCGGCGCGACAGCCCACCGCGCACATTACGGCTGGGTGCTCACACGGCTCCAACATGGTGTGAATGCGCTCTTGTGTCTTTTTGCCATCTGCTGCTGTCATTAAAAAATTACATTTCCATCTGTTTCACACTGTTCTCCCCTCCCAGCCTCCTTCCTGGAGGAACACGGCATGAATCCCAAGTTGCAAGACCAGAACGTTCCTCGTCTCTGGGAACCTGGAAACAGCCCCGGATGCACCAGGGTCGGGGTAGCGGCTGTGTCGCGCCTGGAGCTGTTCATCTATTTCCTCTCCGGCGCCACTTTCTGGGCGCTTTGAGGGGAGCTTTTTGATTGCTGATTTTAATCCATATACTTAGTTTGGGCATTAAAAATAAATGAGAAACAAACCACAGACCTGAGCAACCAATCCCCCCGGATGTATTCAGGAAAATATTTTAAAAATAAGAATTGGGGAGTGATGTTGTGGTTCATAATAAACCCTCACCCTGGACGAGCTCCAGAAAGGCATCTACCCACCTGCACAGCCTCGCAGCCTCCACAGCAGTGTCAGGTTCATGTAGGAGCCAAGGGCCCAGCGGCACTCTGGCAGCCCTGGCCAGTTGTGCCAACCTCACCTCTAACCAACACGTTAGAGGACTCTTCAGACCATGGCAGGCATGAGTCTGGTTCTTTTTCTCTTTCTTTCTTTTAAGAGAGGGACAGTGAGAGAAAGAGAGAAAGAGAGAGAGAGAGAGAGAGAGAGAGATGATTTTATTTAGTTTTTCATGTGGCTTTCCCTGCTCTGACACTTCGTTGTGTACGTGGTGCTGGGGTTCAAACCCAGGTCCTTGCACATGCCAGGCAAGCGCCGTAACTGCTGAGCCACTCCAGGCCAGGCTTATGTATTCTTACCATAACCAAGTATCCATTTGAGGTGACACATATGTTAATTACCCTTCTCCATCATTCTGCAATGTACACATATCTCAGGGCCACACACCTGTAATCCCAGTGACCTAGGAAGCTGATGCAGGAGGAGTATAAGTTCAAGGCCAGTCTGGGCAACTTAATGAGATCTTTCAAAATAAAAAGGTTTTAAACAGGACTGGGGATGCAACTCAATGGTAAAGCACCCCTGGTTTCAATACCTCAAAAAAAGTCAGACTGGATCCTGTAAATATATGCATACATACAATTATTAATTGTATGTATTGACAATTATTAATTGTCAATTAAAAATAAAGTAAGTCAGGCATGGTGTTGTGCTCCTGTAGACCCTGCTATTCAGGAGGCCAATGTGGGCCCAGGAGTTGCAGACCAGTCTGGCAACATATCAATACCCTGTCTCAAAAAAAAAAAAATCAAAACACACACAAAAAATTATTATATGGACGCATCGGCACCCATATCAAGCCAGTGTGAGTGTACATCGGAGTCTCTCACTGTCACATGGGGTCATCAAGGATAGGTGTTTTGCGGAGTGGGAAGTCGTGGTGGGGGCCCCTGGTCACCCCATCACCTCCAGCTCCCGCTTCTCCACCCCATTTAGTTTTCCTCTTGTCTGTATTGTCAAACCCCACTCAGAGAGGCCTGGGTGAGGTTGGGCATTTGGAAGACACACCCACAGCCTCAGTCCTAAGACGAGCTCAAAACTGGATCAGGATTGGGGTCAATAACTTCACTTCAGGGTTCTGAGTCACAAAATTCTCCTGGAAGCTGGTGAAGTCAGGGCACCCGGGGCCCACCCCAAACTCCTCAGTCTAAAGTATGAACCTGAGACCTGGCAAGTAACACATGCCCACAATCCCAGCAACTTGGGAGGCAGAGGCAGGAGGATCACAGGTTTGAGACCAGCCTTGTAACTTAGACCCTTTCTCAAAATTAAAAAAAAAATATTGAGAAGGGCTGCAGTGGGTCAGTGGTAAAGCACCCCTGGGTCCAATCTCCAATACCAAGAAAAAAGCCCCCAGAAAAACAGAGTATATGATTCAGTGGATTTGGGGAAATTTACAGAGTTGTAAAGCCATCATTATTGGGCTGGAGCGGTGGCTCAGGGGTTTCGGCGCTTGCCTGGCAAACGCAAGGAACTGGGTTCGAACTCCAGCACCACATATACAACTAAGTGTTGGAGAAATGAACGCCACGTGAAAAACTAAATAAAGTTGTTCCTCTCTTTCTCTGTCTCTCTCACTGTTCTCCTCTCTTTAAAAAAAAAAAACAAACCCATCACTATTAGGTACCTAATTCCAGGATATTTTGTTCTTTTTTTTTTTCTCTTTTAGTACTAGGGATTGAACTCAGTGCCTACCCACTGAGCTGCATTCCCAGTCTTTTTTTATTTTTTATTTTGAGACAGGGTCTCACTAAGTTGCTTAGGGGCTTGCTAAGTTGCTAAGGCTGGCTTTGAGCTTGAGATCCTCCAGCCCCCACCTCTTGAGTGGCTGGGATTACAGGCCTGCACACCACACCTGGTGAGTTCCAGGGTGCTGCTGTTGCCCCCTAAAGGAAACTGGAACACATTGCACAGTCGCTTCCCATCCCTCCCTCCCTGCCCTGGCAGCCTTTATTTCTCCTGTGTCTCCGGTTTGCCTGCACAGCTCACCACGATGGAGTCCCACCATATGTGGCTTCATGCACTCCCTATCCTGCTTTGGAGGCTCATCCACATTGTAGTATGTGCCAGGATTTTGTGACCATAAATACAGTGTCACCCTACCACATGGATGAGCCACTGTGCCTCTCTGCATCCAGGAGGACACTGGCTTGTTCCTGAGCTCTGGACCTTAAGAATCACACAGGGTAAGTGTGAGGCACCATGGCTGCTGTTATGAGTCCCTGCGGGTGCGCACTACCTCATCTGTTCCCCTGAAAGCCCAGTAGGGGTAAGTAGTAGTGTTGTCCCCAGAAAGGACACTGAGGCTGGGAGACACAGACACCTGGGCTTCTACCACGCTCCTGCTGCTTCTCTGAATGGTGACTTTTTCAGCAGCATTTTCCTTTGCTCTTTTATAGACTGTGCAAACCAGAGTGAAGCGCTGCCAACTTGGGAACACAAATATTTGCCAGTCAAGAAAACATTCTCCCGTCAATCAAATCCCCAGACTAGCTGGCACACACACTCTGCAGAAGCCGGAAACAGATTCTGTTTGGGCAGGATCCAGGTGGCCCGCAGCTTCCCTCCTCCTGAACACCCTAGGCTCTTCTCTGTCTACCTCATTTTGAAGATGAAGAGACCGAAACTCAGAGCTTCATCCTAGAGCACCGAGTGACCTATTTATTTTCTTTGAGAGCATTTGTCTTGAGCTGTTGGAAATAACACACAATAAAATCTCTGGATCTGCAAACGACAACTTCCAAAGTTGATGAACAATAAACATAACTTCCAGGCCACACGAGTGGGCAAAACTCATTCGTGAACTTGCCTCATCTTCCCAGCAGATTTCAGAGGGTCAAGAGGGTTTAGCTGGGATGGGTCAGCTGTCTTGCCAGCAGATCGAACTCTGGAATCCCCTTTCTCTAAGCTTTCCCTCAGGGTCGAATGATGAGGGTTTCAAATTCAATTTCAGTTGCCTGCTGCCTTCATCAGCTCTAGGGTAACTTCTTTACCTCCCTATAGACTTTAGTGGCTTATTACTACCCCATCAAAATCACCCTAGGCTGATGCAATTCAGCTTTCTTTCCTCACCCAGGACTCCTGAATCCCTTCCCCAGGAGAGTTAATGTGAAGACTCATTCAGAGATTCTGACCCGTGAGTTTGCTTACCAGCACTGTGGGTTCAGCAATGCCCAACATATAGAGAGCTGTGGGTTCAGCGAGCAGGTATGCATACCAAAGCACCTTCATGAAGGTGTCCCTTCCTGAGTCACACCTGGTTCTTGCCAGTGTGCTGATTCTGAGCCTCTTCCCTGACAGGTCTGAATTGAACAGGTGTGGGGTGGGAAGAGGGATCTGCATCTTTATAGATTTTTAACTAATGTGTACAGAGAGGGCAGAAGGTTGTGAAATTGATGGGAAAATCCCTTCCTGCATTTTGGTATCTGTCTGGACAGGTTACACCTGTCAGGATGCAGGCCCCCTGAACCCAATATGGCCAAACAATTGCATTTACTCCTGGCCCTGTACGGAAGCCAGTGAAGCTCAGTGCCCGCAGGTAGACGCCTGGGGGCAGGCAGCTGCACAACCACCTAACAGAACCTGGAACACAGCACAGACGGGGCGGGGCCGGGACGCGAGGGCGTGCAGGGACCCGCGGAAGGGGCGGAGGGAGAGGGGCGGGGCGGGAGCTTGGGGCAACCCCCATGGGGGCGGGGCGAAAACGTGACCTAGCTCGTTCCCATTGGCCGGCGCGTAGCCTGGCTCGCTCCTATTGGCCTCTGTGAGCCATCTTCCGGTGTGGGCGGGCCTACGCCGTGGCGGGAAAGCAGCAGCGGCGGCGGAGGCGGCTCCGGCCCTGGTCCTGGCCCTGGCCCTGAGGAGCTCCGCAGTTGAATAGCTGTCCTAGACCCCGAGTCCTGGGCTGCCCGCAGGTATGGACGCTGCGGAGGTGGAGTTTCTGGCCGAGAAGGAGCTGGTTACCATCATCCCTAACTTCAGCCTGGACAAGATCTACCTCATCGGGGTGAGGGGCTCAGGCCCGGGCAGCGGGCAGGGCGGGTCCCGGGGCTGGGGCGGCGGGCAGGGCTCGGGTCCCGGGGCTGGGGCGGCGGGCAGGGCTCGGGTCCCGGGGCTGGGGCGGCGGGCAGGGCTCCGCGCGTCTCCCTGCAGCCACCAGGAGGCGCACAGCCTGGGGCACCGACGTCCCTCCCGCTCCCGGCGCTTCCCTACGGGCTGCAGCCTTGCAGCTGGGCGCTGACCGGAGAGTGGCGCGTGGCAACGCGCTTGTCCTTGACAGCGGGCCTCACGGGTCTTTGCCTCTGGCAGGGGGACCTGGGGCCTTTCAACCCCGGCCTGCCGGTGGAAGTGCCTCTGTGGTTGGCAGTGAACCTGAAACAAAGGCAGAAGTGTCGGCTGCTGCCCCCGGAGTGGATGGACGTAGGTAAGGTGCGGGCGGACGCAGCGGGGCTGTGGGCCGCCGCCCCCGTGCGCGCTCCGCCTTCTCCCGTGCAACCACCGGCTGAAGTCGGAGCTTTCAGTGTCTGTGA
>PVKS010000009.1:49845-176003 GCA_004027875.1 Aplodontia rufa
AGGAAGGGGAGAAGGAGGGATGATAAAACGGATCTATGGAGGAATCAAAAAGGTAGCTTACTCTTTACTGCCCAGAGAAACCAAATAATGCGTATGCAATCATTTAATTTTGGAAAGTGCACAACACACACACATATGTTATATTGGGGAAATATATGAGTCAAGAGACGGGGGTGATTCTAGATTAGGATCAGGGGCATGTCATTGTTACTACATATGTATTTATGATTGTACCACAACACAACTTCTCAATAAAATTAAAGTGAGAATCAATTTTATTTTTTCATGTGGTTTTTTTCCCAACACTTAGTTGTGCTGTGGTTCTCGGTAGCAAACCCAGGACCTGTGCACACCAGCCAAGCACGCTATTGCTGACCTACTGCTCCAGCCTCCTTTTTACTTTTATTTTTTTCTTTTGAGAGAGGGAGTGAGAGAGAGAAAATCAATTTTATTTAGTTTTTATGTGCTGGGTAGCACACTGAACCTGTGTCCTCATACATGCCAGGCAAGCACCGTAACTGCTGAGCCAACGCTCCAGCCCTCTGTTTTACATTTTTCATACCAGTTATAGACTAGAAAGTTGAGGAACAGAGACACCTCTTACAGAGGATACATGAAAATAGTGTCACCAAAGGGTGGAAGATTATTCAACCGTAAAAGGAATGAAATTCTGCAATGGGAATGAGCTTTGCACTGTGTAATGAAAGAACCCAGACTCATAAGACCACAAATTATATAATTGCATTTATGTGAACGGTCCAGAATATACAAATCTGTAGTGACAAATTTGTAATTGCCCGGGTGTGGGGTTTGGGAAGTGATGGAGGGCTTGCCTTTTTGGAATTATGAAAATGTTCTAAAGTTGACCTAATTGATGGTTGCACAATTCTGAATGTGCTCAAAAATATTCTATACACTAATTCTGTGGGATGTCAATTATGCCTCCATAAAGCTGTTAGGAAAAAGCCAAGACCACCCTGAACGCGCCAAGCTCATCTGATCTCGGAAGCTAAGCAGGATCAGGCCTGGTTAGCACTTGGATGGGGGAAAAAAGCTGAGACCTGGGCACTTTGGTACATGCCATGTAGTCCCAGTGGCTCGGAGGTCCAGGGAGGAGGATTGCCAGTTCAAAGCCAGCCTCAACAACTTAGGCCTTAAACAACTTAGCAAGATCCTGTCTCAAGGTTGGAATGTGGCTCAGGGTTTAAGCATTCGTGGGCTGAATCCCTGGTACTGGGGAAAAAAAAAGTGTGGTGTGTTTGTAATTCCAGTTACTCAGGAAGCTAAGGCAGGAGGATCACAAGTTCGGGGCAACTTAGTGAGACCCTGTCCAAAATAATAAAAAGAGCTGGGGCTGTAGCTCAGCGGTAAAGCACTTGGTAGGCATGGCTGAGGCCCTGGGTTCAATTCTCAGTAAGAAAGCATTGAAGATGCAGACAATCCTGAGTGCTTGTGATTTCCCCATCTTGGATGTGAATGGCTCATAGAAAAAGAAAACGTAGGGGAGGGGCTTGGCATGCATGTAGAGTTTGAGAAGCCCTGAGTGGTTTTGACTGTTCCCTCCTCATTGAGGTACCTACTTCCTGCGGGTGAGGACTCAGCCAGCCACACTCAAATTAGTTTAAGAAAGATTGCCTGGGCATGTCCTCCTCTCACCCTGTGTAAAGGGGTGAGTGACTCTGCTAGCAGGAAACCCCAGTACCTCTCCTTCATGGCCTTTTGAGTGGGGAACCTCTGCAGGCCTGACTTCATAGCAGCCTAGGCTTCTTGTTCAGGACTGACCTCTGGCAGCTTCCATCTGTCGAGACCCATGGTGACAGGAGGAGCAGCCAGACTGAAGGTGTGGAGAACACGTCTGAGCTTTTCACATGCCAGGCTGCTCTGTCACCCACCAGTCATAGACCCTGCCGAGAGCCAGGACCTTTTGACTTGCCCACAATCACCGCTGCCTGCTCTGGGACATCACGGCTGGAATCATCTGGTATCTGATTTTGGTTCTGTTTCTCTTACTCATGAGCATTTTTGTGATTCACCTCCGTGGCTGCATGCTTCATGACGTCATTGTTTCGTTCCTGAGTGCTGGCTCCATATGAGTATACCACGTCTTGCTCACCCATTCTGCTGGTGATATCTGCATGGATTTCATGGTTTCCCAGTTGGGGCTATTATGAAAAAGGCTGTTATGAACTTTTTTTTTTTTTTTGGTACCGGGGATTGAACCCAGGGGTGCTTGACCACTGAACCACATCCCCAGCCCATTTTTTTAATTTCTTATTTTGAGACAAGGTCTTGCTGAGTTGCTTAGGGCCTCCCTAAGTTGCTGAGGCTAACTTTGAACATGTGATCCTCCTGCCTCAGCCTCCTGACTTGCTGGGATCACAGGTGTGTGCTGCTGTGCCTGGCTCTGTTATGAACGTTCTTGTCCAAGTTTGTGGATGTGTTTTTGTTTTCCTTGTGAATAAATGCCTGGAGTGAGTGGTGGACTTGCTGGGTCTTAGGACAGATGATGCTTGACTTTCTAAGCAACTTCCATCAGTCCTCTGAAGTGGTTCAGCCATTATAATCCTACCAGAAATGTGGAGCAAGGGTTCCTACCATTCCCTGTCCTAGCCAGAAGTTTGGTATTGTCAGTCTTTTTGATTTGTTGGAGAGTTTGATAGAGGCATTTCATAATCTGATTCAGATAAAAACAAGACAGCCGTGGGTGTAACACAGTGGTAGAGTGCTTTCCTAGCATGCATGAGGCCTGGATTTTGACTCCTTGGTATGGGGAAAAAAATGTGAACAATCATCACTCCACTGTAGAAAAGGTGAGTGAGGGAGGAGTAGGGAATTGTCCCTACCAGGGCTGATGGCGAAGGGCATTGTGGTTGGCTTCTGAGAGTGGCAGCAACGGGGTCTGGCTGTGGGGATGCGAGAGCTAAGGCTGACACCAGGCTGTGGGCTGGAGGCACAGGAGGAGATGGAGTTTCCTGAGGTGGGGAGCACACTGGAGCGGTCTGAGGCTCCAGGAACTGGAGTTTGAACTGGTTATGCTGGAGGTGTGTGTAGTTGTCCAGGTGGAAGTTAAATGGGCAGTAGGGGATCAAGCTACACAGGATCTGGGGATGTCAGTATAGAAGTAGCCCCCATCACACTGATGGTATCGAAAGAGGCAGGATGAGTTCATCTGGATGTGAATTTAGGGTATGGAGCAGGGTCAGGAACTGAGCTCTGCACCCCAGTATTTGAGAGGGCAAGAGGAACCAGCAAGAGACATGAGAAGGGTTGTCCAAAGAGGTCAAAAGAAAGCTCTAAGAGAACGGCTTTCCAGATGCTACCTGGTGGTCAACTAGCAGAGGGTGCAGGTGCCCAGAAGTTGCCTTGGGTTTGGCTGAGAGGAGATGGAGGCCTTGTGAGTTACACTGGTAGAGGGCTCAGGAGGGAGTGACGGGAGGGTGCAGATGAGTGGGTCAGACAGCTGGAAGCTTGGTGCTAAAATGGGTTGGTAGCTGGGGAAAGACTTGGGTCATGGGAGGGCATTCTCTGTGACTTGATCATTTGGAATGATCAAGCAGTGAGGGAGATGGTGATCCCTCGAGAACAGTGAGAGGACCTGGGCACACCTGGAAGGCTGGCCCTGCAGAGAGGACACGTGCAGGAAGGCTGGGGGATGGGGTACAGGCCTCCTTGGCAGGGTGTCCAGTGTGAGTCACAAGGGGCTGGCTGTGAGAAGAGGGCAAGTGGACCAGGAAAGTAGCGGGACCCAGAGCCCAGGGACGTGTTTAAGTGTCTTAGCCCCACAGCCAGGACTGGGCTGCCGAGGCCCGCAGGAAAGGGAGGGCCAAGGGAGTGTAGGCATACCTGAGGGTAGTGCTAATGATGGGTGGGATTGGGCGTGGAGGATGGGTTCTAGATCCTGGGCTTTAACCCCCTGAAGGATGCTTCACCTCTGCTTGACTGGGGTACCGCACTAGGTTATCACACCACCCCCAGGCTGGAGTGCCTTTCAGCTCTCTAGAATGTCATACTGCCAGTGGGATGGCTGTAGTTTAAAAACTGCCTGCTCTCTTATGAATCAGGCTTGTGTACATTTCTGAAGTCACTGATTACTTTGATCACTTATTATATCAAAGGCAAAATAGCTCTTTCCCGTGGGGCGTCATGGCGCACACCTGTAATCCCAGTGGCTTAGGAGACTGAGGTAGGAGGATCACAAGTTCAAAGCCAGCCTCAGCAACTTAATAAGTCTGTTTCAAAATAAAAAATGGACTGGGGATATGGCTCCGTGATTAAGTGCCCCTGGGTTCGATTAAAAAAAAAAAAAGTTCATTCCCTAGAAAAGCACTTCTGATTTGCAAGTTCTTTTCAAGGATACGTTCTGTAGGCCAAAGGGGTGACAACAGAAGCCTTCCTGAGAGAATTTATTTTATTTTATTTTTTAAGGAGAAGGCTTTAATGCAAATATCATTCCAGAAAAATTTTCTTAAAGATTTGCTGCTTGATCAAATAGATAAAAATGTCAGCACTTGGGAAATTGGGAAGTTGAACTGAACCTTGGTGATAGTGATGGTGACATGTGTTGACCTCTGCTTTTCAGAAAAGTTGGAGAAGCTGAGGGATCATGAACGAAAGGAGGACACTTTTACCCCTGTGCCCAGCCCTTACTACATGGAACTCACCAAGCTCCTGCTCAATCAGTGAGTCCATCTCCCCAGGAGCCATGCCTGCGGTGGAATCGCTTCTCTTCCTCTTGCCCCACTCTCCTTTCACTGCCCCAGCAAGCGCTGGCACTGGCCACCTGGTTTCTCGGATTAGCAGTCAGTGGGTCATCTTGTGCATGCATCGCTGACTGGGTGTGTGCTTCCCCCACCTCTCTCTTGTGCCACCCCTAGCAGTCTGGTGTTTCTTGCCTTTCTGTCTACTGTTGCTTGACATTGGACCCCAGTGCGAGCCACCGTAGTCTCCAGTGGAGGCTTTTCCTGCTCTATGTGGCTTGCCTAGTGCAGCTCTGCCCTCTCGATCCTCTGGAGTGTGTGGATCCCAGTTCTTTGTGACTTTGAGAGAGGCCAGAGGGCTTAGTTTGCCTTCATCCTAAGACACAGGGAAAACACTCGTGGCAAAAGTGTGCTGTGTCTGTTGCCTTCGGCCATCTGAGCTCACCACAGATTTGATTCATTCTTCATGTGCACCCAGAGTTCAAAGGTAAAACTGCTACAAGCCTCTCCTTAAAACCTAGCGCCTTCCAATGGAAAAAAAAATCCTCAGCGCCTGGCCAGTTTGATTGTATATTTTTGTTGTTTTGTGTTATTGGGGAGTGAAACTAGCGGTGATCTACCACTGAGCTGCATCCTCAGCTCTTTTTATTTTGAAACAGGGTCTCTCGCTAAGTTGCCTTAAGCTAGACTCAAACTTGGAATCCTCTTCCTCAATCTCTCCAGTGCCTGGGGTTACGGACTGTGCCGCACCCAGCTTCCGGCCATGGCATTCAAAGCAGCACACAGCCTGTTGTGTGCCTCCTTTCCTCCCTCGCTGCTGTCCACCATTCTTTCCTCTTCTTCTGGGTTTCGGTCTCACACTGCTCTTTCTCTGCAGTACTTTTATTTATTGTTTTGAGATGGGGTCTCACTGCGTTACTCTGCTGCCCTTGGCTCGAGTGACCCTCTTGGCTTGGCCCCTGTTACTTCCAGCATATTGGAGTCCCCATGACTTTGCACAGACTGCCCAGGAAGCCTGCCCATCCCCTAGCCTCAGTTACCTGTGGGTCAGTATCACAAGTGTCCTTGCCAGATAGTGCACACGCTCTCCTGGCAGCTGTGTGCTTTCCCAGCTTTGGCTGCAGTTGCCGTTTCCTAATCACTTGGCTGTGCCATTGCACACATGCCTGCACACGCGTCTTCTAAATGGCCTGGGACAGTGTCTTGCATGCACTGTGTCCCCAGCACGGTGCCTGGTGTGCGTGTTTGTTAAATGATTGTGTGAAATCAGTAAAGGATCAGGCAAGTGTGGACAGACAGTGTGACCTGCAGAATGTCAAACTGCTGACGCTCCCTACTAAGCACATTTTGGCTGACGAACTCAAGAACAGAGTCTGTGTTACTACTGCTGCTGCCGCCTGCTGAACATAAAGGAGAGCACATAACAGACTTCTCCTTAGGTCCACTCCCTGGATAAACCTGAGAGCCAACAATGTGCTAGGTGTTGCTGTAGGGCTGGCTCCTGTGAGCCAGTTGAGCACAGCAGGTCAATGCTGCGGGCTGTTAGGCCCAGAAAGGCGCGGTGGTGCCGGAGGAGAGCTGGGGACTCTGGAGCTCAGGCTCCAGGCAGGAAACTTCCCTGGGCGGGGGGGAGGGCAGTGAGGCGAAGTAGCTATGAAGGGAGCAGCATGAAGGGCTTGGGGAAGAAGGGGCAGCTGTGTGGAGCCTGAGTGGGTCCAGGGGATTGGAGGTGTGGATTCCGTGGTGAACTGAGAGGGGCTGAACTCGCAGTGGGGTCCAAGAGACCGGCCTGGCAGGGTGGACAGTGGCTGGGAAGGAGAGAATATGGAAGCACGCTCTACACACTAGGTACGAAGTTAGTATTCTCCATCTGAGGGGCCTGTCCATGTTCAATTTTTGAAGTTCATTCTATGTGCACTTTCTGTCAAAAACCTTGTTCTATAATTCATTTGGCTAAGGGACTGGATTTTACCTCTGTTCTGCAGTTCAATAAGAACCTAGGGTCCTTTGTTGTTTAACCTGCTATTCAGAGCACAAGATCTAATGTAAAATTTGAGTACATAAATTTGTACCTGCACTAACGGCAGCTTGTAGAAACTCTAGCTGAACCAGAGCAGCTAGTGATGGGCAGCGTCTGCTTCTAGGCTGATCTAAAATCCCCTTCCCAAGGAGAGCTGTCACTGTCCCTTTCCCAAGGAGAGCTGTCACTGTCCCTGCGGGATTGACTTCACCCAGTCTCACTGTGTATGGACGTGCGATTCTTATACTAATTTGCGATTTCTTAAGTGGCTTTTCTTTCTTTTTAAAGAGAAGGACAGTGAGAGAATCAATTTTATCTCGTTTTTCACGTGGCCATCGTTGCTTTGACACTTCATTGCATATGTGGTGCTAGGGTTTGAACCCATGTCTTCATGCATGCCAGGCAAGTGCCATGACCACTGAGTTACTGCTGCAGCCAAAAGCCACTTAAGGGACTGGAGCAGTGGCCCAGTGGTCATGGCGCTTGCCTGTTAAGTGGCTTTTCTAACTTTCGGCTCATCTACAGAGCAGGACAGTCCCTACTCAGGGCTTTGGTGAGGACAAGAATGCTGTGCAAAGTCTGATCAAAGCTTGATGGTGTCCTTCCCTCATGGGTGTGGGCTGGGGTTACTGGTAAGTAGAGATCTGCTTACCACTATAAGGAGCCCTGGAAGTCACATGGCAGAAAACGCTGCTGTCCTGGGGCAGAGGATGTTGGGCGTGGAGCTGATAAGTCCTGAGTGACAGCTGGCTGTGGGACAGTTAGCAGGAGCACACTTCAACCCAGGAGGCTCAGGCAGGAGGATGGCATGTTTGAGGCCAGCCTCAGCAACTTATTGAGACCCTGTCTCAAACTAAGGGGAGCTAGAGATGTAGTTTGGTGGCAAGGCACACCTGGGTTCAATCCCCAGTACCAAAAAAATTAAAAAACAAAAACAACTCTGGGAAGATCACTGTTGAATGTCCTCGGTACCATGTGTTCAGGACATCTTAATACTAAGGACAGGGCTGGAGTGGTGGCTCAGCGGTTACAGTGCTTGCTCGGCATGTGCGAGTACACGGGTTTAAATCCTAGCACCCACGTATACAATTAAGTGTCAGAGCAACAAAAGCCATGTGAAAAACTCAATAAAAATTGATTCTTTCTCTCACACTGCCCTCTCTTTAAAAAACAAAAAACCCAAAAAACTAAAGACAAAGCAAAAGAGATTTTCTCTGCCAGAAGTAGCTGGAATACCTGCCTGAACCTAAGCAGTACCTTGTAGTCGCTGTCGGGTGTTTAGTTTACCAGCCGTGCGCTTACTCATTCGTCTCTGCTGCTCTCAGTGCTTCAGATAACATCCCCAAAGCAGATGCCATCCGGACCCTGATCAAGGACCTGTGGGACACGCGCATGGCCAAGCTCCGGGTGTCCGCCGACAGTTTTGTGCGGCAGCAGGAGGCACATGCCAAGGTAGGTGCTCTGCTGCCAGTCCTGCAAGTTCTTATGCCTTGTGAGCAGGGCTGCTGGAGGTGCTCAGGTGGAGCTCACCTGTGTGCCCTGTCTCTTCTCACACAGCACAGTTGGCTGATGCCCTGGGTTTGATTTCCAGCACCACAAAAGCAAAACCAAAAATCTATTGGTTTATTAGTAGAGTTTAGCATTTATTCCAAATCAAAGCTCTCTGGCCAGCTGGGTAACTGGGTGTGCCTTTGCTGCAGCTGGATAACCTGACCTTGATGGAGATCAACACCAGTGGGGCCTTCCTCACACAAGCGCTGCATCACATGTACAAGCTCCGTACGAACCTCCAGCCTTCCGAGAGCGCCCTGTCTCAGGACTTCTAGAAGGCCCGTGGTTGGCAAGGCCTGGCCTGTCGGGCAGCAGCCTGCTGGGTACTGTGTCTGGAGGTACTTGTGTGTTTGGAGTTCTGGAAACATTCTTGTGTATGAAAGAACACTGTGCAGTGAGTGGATCTGTGCTGTTGCTGGAGAAGCAGGTTTAACTCTTCTGAGCTGGGTGCAGTGGCACATACCTGCGCTCCCAGCAACCTGGGAAGCTGAGGCCCATCTCAGCAACTGGGGTGAGACACTGTCTCAAAAAGGGGTGAGGATGTGGCTTAGTGGTAAAGTACCCCAGATCCAAAAAAAGCTCCTGAATATTCAGTTCTAGAAGCCAGCTTTTCTTACATGGGGTAAGAAAAAGCATTAGGCAACCAAGTGCTCCCTGCTGCCAGAGCCTTGGGTTTTCCACATGACGCTGTCACCTGTGGTGTGCTCAGTGACTGGTGTCACAGTAGGAGTCACTGGGGTGGCTCCTCCTCAACAGCAAATGGAATGGCCAGCAAGGCTGGCCAGTGTTCATCTACACACACCAGCCAGAATCTGCCTGCGCTGTCTGCCCTGGGTAACGATAGAGTGAGGGGAGTAGGTCCTCTGGCCCCGATGATGCGAGAAACTGAAACCAAATGCTGGGTGCTGGGGAAGGATACACCCCAATGTGCCAAGTGAGGCTGCAGTGCTGGCAAGGAAAGCGGACTTCTGGTGCTGCCTGCTGGAGCAGGGAATGGGTTCTTTGATGTAGACAACGGTGGCTCAGGAAATTTTTCTTCCTAAGAGAAAATTGCTTGTTGTTTAACTGCAGCATTTTGGAATTTTTAGTCCCGTTATAGAAACACCTTATGCTGGGAGGGCACAAGCCACTCACCAGCGTGGTTTTGACTTGGCACCTGGGGGGTCCACAAGTGGTACTGTGTCTTGGATCCGAGTGTGTGTGTGGTCCACTGGTCCTGGAGAAGCTGCCTGGCATCTGCCCTCCTGGGGTCAATTGAGTATTGCTGCTCTGGTCCAGCTGTGGAGGTGTCTCCAGAGCAGGTGCTGCTTTATCATTTGAACTCTGAGGGCCAGACCAGGACAGAAAACGGGGCGTCTAACTCAAGGTGCTGTTCAGGGGGTCGATTTCAGGTGATAAGGCTTGCTTTTTCATCTCAAGCTTACTCTGGATCCTTTAGATTCCATCAGGGAACCTTTGGATGAAACCATTTGTTACTGAGGAGGTCAGGGGCCTGTGTGTCTCAGCCCTAACACCTTGAGCCAGAGGGGGTACAGTTGCATATCCTCAATTTGGACCTGTGGAGTTTTTTTTTTTGAGGGGAAGGTTGAGGAGTGGTGTTTGATAACAAAAGATTTTCTTCTTAGCATGATTTAGGAAGATTTTATTTTTTGGATGTTGTCAGAAATTACAGCAATATATTCATAAATACCTAATTACTACATTCAACAAATAATATTACAATACAGTTAATTCAAACAAGTACACTTAGAACAGGTTTAATTTCACAGCATCTAAACTGCCCCCAGAGTGACCGAGGCACTGATGTCCTCCCTCCCACCTGAGTCTGGGTTTGCTGTCCTAGCAGTGAAGCACAGGGCACATACAAGTGACACAACTAGAGAGCATATGTTCCTCAGGTCAAGGCAGAGGTTCAGAAAGCTGGGGGACAGGCTACTGCAAGGAGTGATGTCAAAGCGTGGCTACCTGGAAGAGTCGAATCTCGCCAAGCGGCTAATACACTGCCGAGGAACGGAACCTGCTAAGCATCTCCATCTCCTGGTGGAGCCTGGGAGTTGTCTACACTTCACTGGGCCCAGAGGGAAAGGCCTACGCATCGGGTCTGAAATTCAGCTTGCTTTGTGAGATTGGCAGTACTGAGCTGTGTGAGGAAAGTTCCTTTCTGCTACAAACACAATGCTTCCTGTTTCATGTCTTTTTTTTTTTTTTTTTTTTTTTTTGCTGCTAAAGGTGTTGGGTCCTTTTAATACTCTGAACGTTTTTAGGGGCACAAACTAGGATGACGACAGTGCCAATTAAGATTGAAACTGAAATGTCATATCCTGTCTTGGACACTCAGCTGAGAGGAATGGGTTGGGCGTGTATTTCTTCAGGTTGGCCCTGATTCTACGGAACAGTGTTTCAGATCTGATTAAATGTGGAACCACATGACCTAGCATTAGGCGTTCCTCCCAAGTCAGTGCAGAACAGATGGCAGCTGTCCCTTCCAGGTGATGTGGGCAGACACGTAACTGAGGACCGAGGTATTCACATAAATACTGACACAAGGGCTACACAATCAGTTCGAGAGAAATCTGATGCACTGTTCAGCATTTTAAAAACGCATGGAAGAGCTGAACAGAGAAACCCCTTTGGACTGCAGTCAGCTTTTTTAGGCCCGCCCGAGAAGAGATTTAGGACTGCTCTCCCGGGGTCATCTGAAGGCGTTCTCAGACCGTGGGGCTGGGTGGAGAACCACCATGTAGTCCTAGTGGTGCACTTCCGTTTTCCAGAGTTGCTCTCTTACCTGTCTTCATCTATGCTGCTTTCCTGCTTGGTGCTGAGGTTGTGATTGTCATATTACTTCTGGGGCACAAGAGTATTCAGAGGTCCCCACAAAGGGGAATGGTGAGGCAGAGGGAGAGCTCAAGGGCAGGCAAGGTGGTGGTCCCATATCGCCACCTCAGCGTCCACTCTGGGCAGACCTCGGTCCAGGTGTCTTTTTGTCATGCATGCCATGAACTGCCCCCAATACAATGTCCAACCAAGGGTGGGCATGCCTTTCCGTTTGGTGACTAGACTTACTTTTCCCTTTCACTTTAGCCAAGGCCATTACCAAGGCTGATTGGCAAAAACACCCAGACACCTGAGAGGTGGAAGGTGCCCTGGGCATGAAGTACCAACCTGTGGCTCTTAACCCTCCACACCAGAAATGGCAAGCAGATCTTAAGCAGGGAACTTGAGTGAGACCTGCCCTGGTGGCTGACAGCACAGCTCCCTCAGCACTCCTGTGGCTTTTTAGTTCTCTTCTACTTGCTTCTGGGGGTGAGGAAGATGCTTGACTAATGGCTAAGTTTGCTTGTAACTGGAAGGTTCTTGGCAGGCAAGCAGCACAGCAGTGAGGGGCCACCTGCCTGTCCCCAGCCAGCCGGGCCTGTGATGGCCCTCTCAATGAAGTGCTCGAGCAGCACCCAGGACCAGCTGGCACCCTGACCTGCCGTACCTGGCTCACAGGACTTTCCTCTAATAAAGCCCTGCTACCCTGCCTGCTCTCAAGGGTCTCGATGCTACTGTACAGCGTTCGCCCAGCTGATGCTCGTGGCTGTCTCGCTCCCCCAGACATCCCCTCTGCTTCAGAGCAGCTTGCCCACTCTGTGCCAGAACCTTGTTCCAGTGCGGGCCGGCGGAGGCAAGGAGCGCATGGCTTTGTACATTGGTTTCTGGTGCAACTCAGAAATGAAGTGATGGCACAGGCGCCAGTGGTAAGCTCTTTTACTTTTCTTCTTCTTTAATTTTTAAAAACACTTCAATATTTTAATGTCCTGACCAGCAGCAGTACAAACACTAAAAGCAAGGTTTTTTTTTTTTTTTTTTGCCCAGAAAAAAACGAAACAAACAAAACCCCCAAACAGGAAAAACAAAAATCCCCCAAACCACATATTAAAAATGGCAGGCTTTTTATAACAATAATTAAAGTAATAAAAACATACAAAACTTTGTTTTTTAATATATACACAGTACAAGGCTGAAGCACCTTTGACTTTTCTCTCAAAATTTACGTTTGTATGAAACCACCACCCACTGCAGTAACAATTTGGTGGGTGAGAATCTATGTATACACAGAGCTCTGTACATCCTCCCCTGTGGAGTAGTAAAAAGGTACCTCTAGCTGTGGGTCTGTTTATCTTTAGGTGAGAGCTTTCCCAAGGAATAGCTAGGATCGCTCTGTGCTCCTAGGACCTGTTGCTTTGAAGATAATTTTGCAAAGGTAACAAACAAATCAGCCCTTTAGAGTGCACCCAGCCACCTTTCTCAGCTGGAGGAAGCCTCGCTCCCTGAGGAACGAGGCCAGCCCCAGGGCTGCAGCAAGCATGCTTCCGGCGGCACCACGACATGGCAACACAAGGAACGACCCGGCCAGGTCTGATCTGATCACATGCTGGGCAACAAATGGTTTTGCTTTAGTGTTGGTAATGGAGCCTTCACTTTCAGATTAAAAGAAAGAATGAGACGGGGCAAGGAGTAAACCCCCTTTAGAAAGAAAAGCTATGGGCGGGCATTCTACAGTGGTTGCTCGCTGAGTGGCAAAAGGTGATCCAACCGCACTGAAGTCAAGGTGATTTCGTTTTTCTTTGTCTCTGGAGCCTGGAATCCTTTGCTTCATGCATGGCACATTCTCGTTTTTTTAAGCTTCAAACCTCCCAGTGAAAAATATTAAATATTCAAGGTAATAAAATAGATAATATTTCTATACTATAGGTTCGGCCCAGTGCAAGGGAAACCGTCACCTCGGGTACCCCTTGAAGTAGCCCCTGGGCCACTGCATTGCTGGCAAGGCAAGGCACTTCCGTAAGTGGTCCAGTTCTGCCTGGAGCCGCTCTCTCTCCGAGACAATCTTCTGCTTCTGGCTTCTCAACTCCTGGAGAGAGGGACATTCTCATCAAAACAGATTCATTCCACCTGAAAGCATGCATGCTGGGGCGGGGGGGAGGTAAACTTGGTCCTTCAAAATATATAGCTGAAGGGGCCGGCTCAGTGGTTACAATGCTTGCCTGGCTGGCATGAGTGAGGACGCAGGTATGAACCCCAACAGCACGTACACAACTAAGTTTCAGAATAGAAAAGTGAAATTCTCTTCTCACTCAATGGAAGAAAAAGTATATATATTTGTGTATATATATATACATATATACACATATATATACATATATACACACACACACCCACAGAGCTGGGAAGGGGATGTTCTCAGACAGTTTCAACTGGCTATCAGTCTTCGGTTCTCGTAACATCTGCTCTTTTGTACTGGGAACTGAACCCAGGGATGTTCTACCACTTAGGGTGTACACCCTAAGTCATTGAGGCTGGCCTAGAACTTGTGATCCTCCTGAGTGACCTGGATTGCAGGTGTGCCACTGCACCTGGCAGAATCATTGCTCTTGAAGAACCAGCGTGCACCACTGTCTCAGCTCCAATCCCCAGTACTCAGCATTGCCTGTAAAATCCTCTTCTGCCTCCTTAGGACTGATGCAGGCAAGAAGTGGTTTCCAAAGGGGTGTAAAACAGCATCTCTACCTTTCCTAGGTTAAAATACCACCAGCCTCCAAGTGTCTCCATTCCCCACCACGATGACAAGCCTTGACCTCCTTTGGATTTTCCCTCTACATGATGGGCCTGTCAGGCCTGGAGACCACCCCGCTCCAACTCACCGCCATGCTATGGGACAGCTGCTCTGCTGTGAGGCTGAGGTTGTAGTGCTGGGCCTCCAGCCGCCGGCACTGCGTCTGTAACACCTGCCGCTCCAGGTTTTGCTCTGAAAAGACAAGTGGTGTTACATCACCGTGAAGGGACCAAGTGTCATGGTCCAGCAGCAGACAGCCCCTCTCCAGTTGTTAGTTAGCTGAAGCCTCTGCTGTGGATCACTGTACTCCTAGCGCTATACTAGTTTAAGTCCAATCCAGCAGGATGACAAACTGCCTTTCAGTTCAACGTCTTTTAAAAGATTAGGAAGACATTAGGTAGGGGAGCTAATTTTTGGCTTCAGAAAGATGCATCTTTCTGGGCTGGAGTGGTGTGGCTTGGCATTATGGCACTTGCAAGGACATGGGTTCAAACTCCAGCACCAAGTACGTAGTGAAGTAGTGAAGTGTTGGAGCAATGAAAGCCACATGAAAAAAAAAAAGCATCTTTCAGGGGGCTCAGCAGTTTGGGTGCACTTGCCTTGCATGCCCAAGGACCCAGGTTCAAACCCCAGCACCACATATACAACTAAATATTGGAGAAATGAAGGCCTGATGAAAAAAAAAGCAGGCAAAATGCCCGATTTCAGAGAGGCTGGGAAAATCTTGATAAGCAAAATGAAGCATGGCTGCTCCTTCACAAACAAATCCCAATACCCAGCGCACTGACAATCAAGTTCAAGGACAGTGCCGCATCAGGAGATAAAAAATAGCACGGTCACCTAAACGAGAACAGAGAGCACGTTAACTTGACAACTGTCATCGCAAACTCAGCCAAGGCTAATGGAATGCTCTGGTGTTTCAGCCACCAAGGCCTCATGTTCCACGGTAAGTAGGGGTCCTAGGCATGCAGTACAAGAAAATCAGGAACGCGAACATCCAAAGGAAGCTCGCCTTTCATTTGCCATCTCGGGCCCAACCACGGGACAGCTGAGGCCAACACAGAAGGTCCAGTAACAGAAAACTAGTCATGCACAAGCATTTAAAACCATATTCGTGAACAAGGCTGCCAATCCCCAAATTCGTAAATTCAGTGCAACTGAAAATCCTAACAGTTTTTGGAGGGTAACAGGGTGATCCTAAAATTCACAGGAGGAAGCCAAGAGCTGAGAACAGCTGCACAACAGCTCGGAGGACAACTCTCCCTTCAGACAGCAGAGAGGGGCTGACCTAGGTCCAGCCTGGACACCCAGGCAGAAGTGCCCATGAGGACACGCACAAGGGGCATAGCATGGAAGGCAGGAGGCTGCTGCCTGTGGGAGAAGACGCAGTTAGCCTTTTGCTGTGCTCCAGCATGGGTGTGAATCCTGGTTCGAAGGTATAGAGAACCATTCTCAGGCGCAGGCCCTGGAAATGACTGACCTGCAGCTACTGGGGCCCAAACCCAGGAGCTCCAGTTTGCCAGGCAAGTGCCCCCACACTGAGCTCTACCCCTTCTCATTCTGGTATTTAAATAAATTGCCTGGGCTGGCCTTGAACTTGTAAGCCTCCTTCAGCCTCCCACATGTGCTACCACACACAATTTGTAATCAAGTCTTTGTTTATCATTTATGCAGGGCTGGGGAATTGAACACTTGGCCTCAGGCAGGCTAGACAAACGCTCTACCACTGAGCCACACTCCAGCCCCTGTAACCATGTCTCAATATTTATAGCAATCTGTGACAAAAATGACAACTACAGTGGTGACCTGAGATTTGCTAGCCATCGTGGGCACCCAGCACCATCCTTAAGGGAGCAGTGGGAGCCTCAGCCCTTGCCCTACTAAGAGGCCTTTGTGGACACCTGGGCAAAGTGAGGCAGGTGGTGGTGTGCCAGAACTCTGGCAGTGACCTAGCATGGGTCCTGCCATGCCTTCAAGGGAGACTGTCACAGGTATGGTGCCCAGCTATCAGAATTCAACAAACGAGGTAAGGGGCTGGAGCGGTGGCTCTGTGGTTATGGCGCTTCCCTGGCACGCGCAAGTACATGGGTTCAAAACCCAGCACCCACGTATACAACTAACCATGTGAAAAACTCAATAAAAACGGATTCTCTCTCTTTAAAAAAAAAAAAAAAACCAAAAAACAAGGTAACAATATTTTAGCACAGCCCAAAGAGCAAGGCCATGTTAGAGCTGTCATGCTGAGCAATGGGGCCACACAGACTGATTTGGTACTTTGATGGCCCCAAGGGCTGGGAACACAGCTCAGTTCCAGCCCCAGCAGACTCATGCCAAATATCCTAAGACCAGAACAGCCTCAGCTTTGGGCATGAGGAAGTGCCACTCCAGAGGCAGGAACCAGGGGACTATTCACCTTCTGTTATCTGTATCTGGGTATACCCAAAAAAGTCAGTTCTAGTGCCAAGACTCAGAAGCAGTCCTGGAGGCTGGAGGGAGTCCCGCATGCATCAGTGATAGCCTTCTTCCCAAACCTACTGTATTGTGCCCTACCCGTACACCCTGTACCTTCTATGTGTTCCTGGTAAGCTTCAAAAATTGCCTCAATCCCTTGCCACTTGCGCCTCGAGGCTTCCTCATCCTCCTCTTCACCGTCCTCCTCATTGTCCTCTTCCTCCTCTGAGTCCATCTCCTCCGAGAGAGGGCCCTTCCGCCCTGCGGGGAGCTCCTGTTGCCCATTATGCTGGGGCAGGGGGATGCGATTGGAGGACTGCAGCTCAGGAATGTTGTAGTGGACGGATGTGTCGATCTTGTGATTCTGCTCTGCGGACAGCACAGCCACACTCCCTGGGGAGGGGAAAATAGGCATGACAGGGTAGGGTCGCAGGAGGCTCTGCCTGCCTTTGGTAGAGGGCAGAGACAGCCGTGAATGCAGCCCTCCTTACTGAGGGGCACGGAGGGGGTTCTGGATGCCCTGTGGCATGGCCCTGCCTACCTGTGTGGAGGAGTCTGGGCTGGCCGGGTGAATGGGCTGGCAAGGCAGGACAACTTGAAAGTTCTGAATAAGGGAGCGATCAAAACTAAGGCCAGAAAAGTCTGCATAAAGTGCAGCTGGAAAGAGCAGGAGGGCAGTTCAAAGTTTCTAAAAACACCTCAAAATCCACCCTAAAGAATAGGGACCCAACTGCCTCTTGTTAAAACGTGTCTTGAAAATTAGGGTTCTTCCTAATAAGTTCATGATGAAAATCCAGCAACACTTCCTCATTTTCATGGAGTCTTTTTTCCCCCCCAGTGCCAAGAAAGGAACCCAGAATCTCTTGTATGCCAGGCACGTGCTCTCTCTCTCTCTGAGCTGAACCCTGGGAGTCGTTTTTAATCACTGCACAACCCACTACCCAGAGTTCTTTGCTTCCTGGGGACTGATTCATCTCTGCTGACAGCATTAACTCGGGAGGCAGGCCTGGCTCCGTGTCACAGCTAAATGTCTAATAACGCTCCTTAACTGTCTGCTCAGTTTTACGGGCATGGAGTACACCTAAACAAGGTTTTGGCGTGACATCAGGTTATTCTGGCTTTCGTGGCTCATGTTATGTCTGGTAGTTACGTGTTGAGGACTTTTATTCTCATGCTGGGAATTTAACCCAGAAGTACTTTACTACTGAGCCACTGCTTGAGACAGGGTCTCAAGTTTCTTAGGGCCTTGCTAAATAGATGAAGCTGGCCTCAGTCTCCCAAGTTGCTGGGATCAATGTCAAATTTTGACTTATTGGGAATAAAATGTAGTAATGCCCATTCTCTGACCTTCGCTGACTCCCACCAAAATTTAAGTGGGGGTGGGAGTGTGGGGCCAGGATAATTGCTGTCACAACACACTTGCTGGGTCTCAAGGAATGGGCACATGCTGGTACTTCATCAAAGGACCAGTGGGAGTCATCTGCTGTGGAAGGCACAGGACTGCTTTTGCCAACAGAGCACCCTGTGTGTCCTGGGAGTGTGGTCTACAGACCAGCTGCATTAGGCCGATATGGGGGCACCCTAGACTGTGCCCGATGAGGTCCCCAGGGGTCGGGTGGGCACTGAAGTTTGAGAGGGCTGTGCTGAGAACACCGCCCAGCTGCTGAGGTAGGTGTCTTGGGGGCACAGTGGCAGCAGCTTCATTACCTTTATGTTTCTGCAGGGCCTTCTGGGTGGACTGCAGCACCGACTCATGGAACTGATGTGCAAACTCTTCTGCCATGAAGGGCTCCCACGGCTTGCTCTTCCCGTTGATGCTGTGGGACAATGGCACAGGAATGTCCTTGGGAGCAGCACCCCGGATGTAATGGAGCATGCTCAGGCTCTTCTTGCCCCCAGGGGCCTCGTTCAGCCTGGCCTTCTCACCGCTGGTAGGAGCTGGCTCCTGGATTCTTGATAGCTCTTGGGGCCACAGCTGTTCTAGTCTCCCAGTCTCAGTGGCCTTTGGGATGTCAGACAAAGAGGCAGCAACCCCGATAGGCTGATCCGTCTCCAGAGAAGCTGGCTGCGTGGCTGGTTCTTTGAGAGACAGAAAATGAGGGTAGGTTAAGAGCTGCAAGTTAACAGGCTCGGTGTCCAACACACAGACCCTGGGCTCCAGGAGCCTACGTTCAGCAAGACCTAGCGCAGAGCCAAGACTTAGGGACACTGAACTAACTGCTGTGCTCACAGCAAAGGTCTGAAGGCATGGAGTGCTTAGCAAGTCCATCCAGAGCGGCGCCCAGAGCACATCTGGGAGGAAACAGATCACTTCTGCTCACCAAAGAGGGAGGGAGTTATTTAGTCCGGCTGGATGAGAAAGAGCAGCGAGGAGCCGAGCTAAGAGGAGGACTGCGCCGTAGGACTTCCTGCTCCCTTCGGCGAGGAACTGAGCTCTTTATAGAGAAGGACTGCGCCGTAGGACTTCCTGCTCCCTTCGACTGGACAGAGGCCCAATCAGATGCGAAGAGAGAGCAGTGAGAGCAGGTGCTGGCGAGGCCGGAAGCCAGGAGCACAAGACAACGCCGGGAAGGAGAGGCAGGGCGGGCAGGCAGGCTCAGGCCTCGGGCCTCATCCGCTGGCCTCCACGCTGGGACGATGTGAAGGCCACACTGACCAGCAGACAGCTCTGCGAGGAGTCAGGCACCCTCCCTCCGCCGTGACCGCCTGCTAACTCATACTGCGTCCTGAGGACCTGTGCAACTGCGTGAACCACAGACTACACGAGAGACGGAGAACGCCGTCTCCAGCAGGCCAGCTTTATGATGAAGACGACCTCGAGTAGGACCTACTGACACTGGGCAGCCCACAGTTCTGGGTGGTGGCGGGTGGGGCTGTCCTTTCCTTACCACTCAGGGAGATGGCAGGACTGTCCCTCGGAGAGTTTGTCAACGAGTCTGCCACTGCTGCTGACAATGCCCTCTGCTTCACGGCACGGAGCATTTCAACAAGTCTCTCTTTGTCTGTGAGAAAAGCAGCTCGAGGTTAAGGAGGCAGCGCGTCACCTGAGAGGGGAGGAAGGCGGGAGTCTAGCCCGGCTGTGACTGGCGGGGCAAGCCCTTTAAGCCAAGAAGAACCGAGAGGAAGTGTTGCGAGCAAGGAGCCTCTGTGAACACGGGCGCCTCCTCTGTTCCCACTGCCTGCGTCAGGTGCTCCAGGCAGCTGTGTGCAATGCTGGGGCTCTGAGAGCTACTGTCACCGTGGTCTTCTGCGACTTCTCAGGAGGTGCTCTCATTTAAGACAGAGGGCCCCTGTAAGAGGAGCCGCCCTGGAGGCCTACGGAGGCCTCGGGAGCGCATCCGACAATCCTGGTGCGCAGTGTTAGCCCAGGGTCGTGGCCGTTTCCTGAAAAGGAGCGCAGAGCCCAGCTTGTCCACCAGACTGCAGTTTCTCTGGCATTTAAGCTGCCACGGTGCTGGTGCTTCCTCTAGAAATCCAGCCAGGTGAGAAGATGACTTTTGCAAGCAGAGCTAGACATGTTTCCAGGGCTTTGAGCTGCCAGTCCACCTGTCACTAGCCCTTACAGGGAAAGCAGAAGGCAGCCTGATCGTGATGGCCTGAACCCCTCAGTAAAGTGCCACAGAAGCTGGCAATGGGCCCAGAGGTCCTGTTTGCGTTCCCTCGACTTTCTTCCAGGAGGCCAGATGTCTGCAAGTGGACTTGGAGGCACAGAGGACCCTGGCCAGGTTCGTCCACAGCCTAGCACCAAGCCAGCATGGCAGAGCGAGGAAGAGGGCCTAAGAAAGCGCTGCGGCTGATACGGCTTTTTGAGCCCAGAGGCAGGCGCTTTCCCCACGTGGAATCTGGAAACGTTCATTCCTCAGGGCGAGCTGTCTGCTTAGCGCATGGTGGGTGGACCTGGCCACCCCTCTACCTCCCTCCCCATGCCTCCTGCCATCAGAAGAGCCTAGCAGACCATCCTAGCCCACCCAGAGCAACAGGCCGCAGCATGCACCCCAGAGTGCCTAGAGGAGGGCGGCACTGTCCCTCGCTCCCAGGTGGAGGCGAAGGCCCGCTTTCTCAGGTGCTAGAACTGCAGAGGTGCCAGCGCAGCCATCAGCTCTAAACCGGCTGCACGTGCAGGAGGACCTCCGAGGCTTCACGCCCGCACAGGATGAGACGAGAAGAAATGGGCCACACGGGGGAGCAGCCAGACGGGCAAGCAGGCCTGGGCAGGCCCGCTCCAGCAGCACATGCCATCCCCAGTGTCCCCATCTTCCCACTCACGCAGGCTGTGCAAAGCCTACCTTTCCTCTTCTCGGCACTGATGTGGGTCAGGTTGAAGATGGTCAGGAACTTCCTCTTCTCCTCGAAGTTGGGACTGTTGTTCATCTCGTCAGGGCTGTAGCGGGTAGACAGCGCCAGTCTTGGCGATGGTGTCTGCCGCTTACTCTGAACTGCTGGGGGTGAGGGGCTCCTCTCTCTCAGCATCCGTCGTCTCTTCCTCCGCTTCTGGGCCACCAGTTCCTCCTTCTGCTGTTGGGTGGTCAAGCCAAAAAGTTGCAAAAACTCTAGCTTCTGGATTGGGAAAGAAAACAAATGAGTTGGAAACCACCGCGCTGGTCCACTCTTGCTATCCCAAGGTCCCCCTCTGGGGCCCTTGCGGTCTGTGCAGGGGCAGACTTGATGCCAGGAAGGGGACTGGGACTCAAAGCTGAGAGGCAGGTGCAAGGTGGGCACCGACAGCCCAGCCCAAGCATGCCACAGAGGTAGGAGGCCCACTACCTCGGAGGAGGTGTCCAGCTTGAGGGGTGGTTGCTCGGCCACGCAGCGCAGGTGGGCCCTGACCTCTTCCTCGTCGCTCTCGTCGTAGGAGTCGTCGAGGTCGTAGTAGTACCCTAATGGCAGAATTCAGAGCCTTGGACTCTTCAGCAGAAGACCAGCCACTGGGCCAGGCCTACTGGCCTCTTTAAGCACACCCAAATCAGTTCCTTTCAACCCAGCTGTACTCTAGCAGGAAGGGACAGCAGGTGCACACGTGCCTGTTCCTACTGTGACCATTTGGGCCCATCCCTGGGAGGGGACAGCACAGAGAATCACAATAAGGTCCCAACCTCATGGTCACAGGGTGGCTGGCCCTCTGCTTCCTTACAAGGTGGGTGGGAAGAAAATCCCAGTTGGACCCCCAATCTAGCCTGGACAGCAACCCAGGAAGGCTGCCTGCAGCCCAACCCTGACAGGACTGAGCTTCCGGGATGAGAAAACACCAGCACAGCACCCAATGGTCATCGCCAGGTGTCTGCTCAGGACTGGAGACCCTGTGTCTTACATGGCCTCACCTGCAGGCCTCTCCCCTGCACCCTCAGACCTTTACTAGCAGCAACAGTGAGAAAACACCTGGCGCCTGGCCTATGCCGGCTGTGCCCCTCACTCTCTGGCCACCTGTCTGCAACTGATACCAGCTCCGTACACAGAGCCCTGCTGGCCCGTTGCCAGCCTCCTCCTCCTGTTAATGCTTCACTGTTAATATTTAAAAACCCCTTATTAGCCTCTGTTCATCACTTGTCAAACCTGTGTGTCTGCAGCAGCATCCTACACGCAGACTTTGATTTGCCCTCTTGGGACAGTGTGCATCGTGGTAGGACAACTGAGGGGCCCAGGTCTGTCTCCCCAGCAAGCTGCCATGCAGAGGTCTGCAAATTTGCTTCTTGAAGCCAGGAGCGGTGGCTCAGCAGTTAACAGTGCTTGCCTGGCATGTGCAAGGACGTGGGTTTGAACCCCAACACTGCGTACACGATGAAATGTCCAAGCAACGTGAGCCAAATGAAAAAATAAGTAAAACTGATTCTTTTTTTCTCTGTCCCTCTCTCTTTAAAAAACAAACAGGGCTGGAGCGGTGGTTACAGTGCTTGCCCAGCATTGCAGGTACACGGGTTCAAACCCCAGCACCCATGTACACAGCTAAGTGTCGGAGTGAGAGCCATGTGAAAAACTCAATAAAAATTGATTCTCCCTCTGTTTCACTGTCCTCTCTTTAAAACAAACACCTCCTGTATTGGAGGCAGGAGTGGGAAGAGGATGGGTGAGTGGCTGGCACTAGGGTCCCTCACTGTGCTCAATTCCGGTTCCCCCAGTGGGTTGGGCCCCAGGAGGCCACACCTTTCTCTTGTGCCTCTCGCCGTCTGCGCTCCTCCAGGTCCAGCTTGCTGACCAGCTTCCGGCGCTGCTGCAGGAACTCGTCATAGATGTAGGCAGGGTCAGGGCCCCTGGATGTTGGGTGCCGGTAGGGTGAACCAGGCTTCAGGGGCCCACTGAGCTCCCCAAAGGAGGCTGCCTGGGGGAGGGAGGCTCGCTGCTGGCCCAAGATGGTCTGAGTGGACTTCTCAAGCTCGGCGAGAAAGGGCCCAGGCCCATGGGTGAAGGCCTGGGGCTCCAGGCTTCCTGCCTCCCTTGAGGGTGGCTGGTACTTGTCCAAGGGGGTGGCCTCATGCTTCCGGGGCTCCTCAGCTTTTTCGGGGCAGTAGACCCGCTCCACCTTTACCAGCGGCACGGCAGCCTGCCGGCTGGGTTCAAATGCAGCCGGATGGCTGTGCAGAGTGTGGCTCTCAGGCCGCCGTGTCTCCAAGGCATTGTCCATCATGGACACGGGGTTCCAGAGGGCCGTGGGCACAGTGTGGTGCTGGGGCTTCGGTGAGATGAGAGGTGGCGGCCCACCAAAGTGCTGTGGGGGGTCACGGCTGCCCTGCTCATGACGGTTTGGTCCTTGTCTATGGAGAGAGCAGATCCGCCCATCAGTCACAGGGAGCACACCTGTCAGCCATCCAGACTGCCCGCTGGCCCCTAATGTTCCAAGCGGGACACCCTTGAGAATTGGGCTGGAAGGACAGGCATGCCGCATCTATCTTAGGGCCAGTGTTTAAAATCCCTCCACTCTGAGCAACTGGAGGCAGGGGTGTGCAGATCTGCCTTGAGAGGACAGGGAGCCTGGGCATGGTGGTGCACACCTACAATCCCAGCCACTTGAGAGGCTGAGGCAGGAGGATTGCAAGTTCAAAGTCGGCCTCAGCAACTTAGCGAAATCTCGTTTCAAAGTAAAATATCAAAAGGGCTCAGTGGTTGAGCGCACCTGGAACGGGAAAAAGAAAAAAACGGAAGGGAGGCTCAAAGCACAAGCTGCTTATACAGCGCCAGACCTTGCGCTTGCCTGCTCGTACGAACTCCACGAGCACAGGCCCTAGTTCAGATTAGCCAAGTACAGGCAGACACCGAGGGGCCAGTCAGCTGCCTACAGCGACTCCTCCAACCCAGAGCCAGACCCACGGAGGAGCCACACTCATGAGGCGGGCCTCATGACTCCTCCTGACCCCTGTTGGTCACTGTCAGAACTGCAGCAGCAGCATCCTTAAGGCAGGGAATCAATCTACCTTCCTGTGGACGCAGGGAATCAATCTACCTTCCTGTGGACAAGAAGCTTTGCCAGGCAGCTATGATGAACGTTTCCCTGGTGCATGTAAAATGAGTCACTTCATGGAGGGATATTCTGGGAGTGGGTTTTCCAAAGCCTTTGGAAGACGTGTATCAAGATACACATGATGTTTGCACGCTGCCCAGTGGCCTAGCACAGGAGCTGCGGGGAGGGCAGAGGCCAGGCTCCCAGTCCTCCCTCCCCACCAGCAGCAGCACGAGGACCACCAAGAGACTGTCCACAGGGGACAGCAAAGCAATACAACCATCAGCAGAATAAATATTTCACATGGAGCTGGTCACTGGCCACCAAACGGCTTTCCAGCTGAAAGCACAGGCACCATCGGAACCTCAAGTTCACAACGCTACAGGGCCATGTGTGCAGCCAAGCACGGACTGGTCCCCAGCTGGGAGCACACCCATGGGCACCTGCATGCCGTCCTGGGAGGCCGGAGCAGGGAGATGCCTGGGTATTAAGTGTCCAGACTTTACCAGGGAGGCTGGGTATGGCCAGCGACCTGCTCAGCCCTCAGCAGAGATGAATCTGCAGGGCAGAGGCAGCTCCCTGAGCAGACAGGGCTGAGAGGCAGAGGAACCGTCCACAGAAGAGGGGACCTCATTCCAGCTGTGCTTGGTAGGCAGTGGGCCCAGAGTTAGTTCACCTGATTAGCTCGGCTAATCCCTTGCTGCCCTGCTCCACAGGGAGCAAGGAGGGAGGGCAGGAGTAGAGGCTGAGTGGGAGGTGCCTAGCCGCCTCCTGTGCAGAACCAAGGAAACAGAACAGAGCTGTCCCTGGGAGACACAGAAGGCCTGGCTCCTCAGAATGGAACCAGGATGCCCAGGCAAGTGGGGACAGGGAGGTCTGGGGTGCTGGTGGCCAGCTCGCAAGGCCAGGGTAAGCAGCCAGGGGGCCCAAGGACAGGTACCTGTCTCCCAGGGATTCCAACAGGGCTAGAAGAAATGAGCACATCTTTGATTATAAAAACAACAAAACTCAGCATTTCCTTAAATAAAAATTAAAGGGAATCCCTTTCTCATGAACAAAACGCTGAAAGGCAGAAAAACGAGGAGGAAATGGGGAGCTGGGAACCAAGGCTCCTCCCCTGCCAGCCTCAGAGCCACGACGGCCTGCTGGGGCTGCACCAGGCTCTGGCCCGCTGTGGCCTCTGCCTTTGAGCCAGTTGCTCCCTCCGCCGCACCCACTCCCTCGCAGGGAGAGGGCAACAGCAGAGGGTGCTTGGCCACGGGCAGCTGCTCCTTCCTGCAGGGAGGGCCTCACCTGCTGCTCTCGGGCCGGTGCTCGGTCTCCGTGGGTACCGGGGGCCGGCCCATGTCCAGGTGCTGCTCTAGCACCTGCTGCCGGAACTCGGACACCTGGGACTGCCGGTCTTCCTTCTCCTGCCGCAGCCGCCGCTGCCGCGCCAGCCACTTCTCCTCCTCGTTGGTGCGCTGGATCAGCAGGGCCGTGGCAGCGCTGCTGCCCGGCAGAGTGAAGATGCCGTGGTTTGAGATGAGGCCGGGCACAGCGTGGCGCGGGGTTGGTACTGGGTGCAACGGGTGCTGCACTGGTTTAGGTGCCTGCAGGCCCATGTCCTTCAGCTTCTCTGTGGGGGGAAAACGCGTCATACAGTCTGTGCCCCTCAGTGCTTCTCACCCTCTTCCCATGGCCAGCAAGGGCCTCATGGAAGCTCTCAGGAAGCACATCTCGTCCCCAGAGGAAAACCAGGGCCGGCCCTGGTCTGTACTGCCTCAGAAAAAAGCAGACTGGTCCCTTCTCAGCAATCAGGAGCTGGCTGCTAGACACAGCCACTACCAAAAGCTAAGTCACACGCTTTCAGTGGGAAGTTCTATTCCAAACAAGGCTGGAGCTGGGATGGCGTCCCTTAGTGGCGCAGCGCTTACCAAGGATGCGCAAGGTCCTGCTACAGCACCCCGTGCCCCAAGGAAAAAGGTTCAAACAGCACTCCAACTAGCCACCCCTATCTGGCTGCGTCTTGCAGCTTCTCACATCCTCGGGGCTACCCATGTCCACTCTGTCTGCATTGGGTGCCACCGCGAGTCTCCCAACTCTGCTCACCTTCGTCACCCTGAGGCTTGAAACTAGTCACAGTGGGGATATTTGTGCCCTGCAACTGGCTATAAGCAACAGCTCCGTGAGAGCTGGGGGACACTGACCAGCGCGTCCCAGCCCAGGTACCTGCTCGGGTGGGGGTCAGCTGCTCCGAGGGCTTCCCCCGCTCCTCTGTGGTGTGGCCGCGAAGCCCCTGCAGCTCGGCCACGGGCAGGAAGGCAGGCTCCAGCACCTTGGCCGCCAGCAGCTCCTTGTCCCGGGCCCGCTGTTCCCGCTGACGCTCCAGCTCCCGCTCGCGCTCCAGCTCCTTCTCCCGTTCTCTCTCCCGCTCCTTCTCCCGCTCTCTCTCGCGCTCCTTCTCCCGCTCTCTCTCACGCTCCTTCTCCCGCTCCCGGTCAGCCTCCCGCTCTCGCTCTCTCTCACGCCGCAGTTCCTCGTCCATTTGCAGCCTGTGAGGCAAGCAGAGAGGGGTGGAAGCCTGCCACAGGGACCTGAGCAGGCAGAAGCGCACGGAGCCCAGGAAGCTCAGCTCAACAGCAACAGGGGACAGCCAGGCTCTCCTCTTGCCCCGACCTCTGCTGCCTGCACAACAGGGGGGCAGCCACAGCCCAGCCGCATGCTCACCTCTCAGCACTAAGGCTGGACATCCGCTCCGAGTGCAGCGCTGCGAGGGACGAGTGGGCTAGCTCGGGTGGGTAGCGGACCCCCGAGAGGTGGAGGTGCACAGCCGACGGGTGCAGCGGGGGCAGGGAGCTGGGGGTAGGGATGGGGTAGAACGGGGACCTCAGGGCTGAGAGGCAGTAGGAGTCGTCCATCCTGCATGAAGAGAAGGAACTGCTGGGTGCTGAACCACACATGCAAGCCCGCCTGGCGCGTGCAGGGTCCCCGTGAGGCCGCCGCCAACAGGTGCGTCTCACTAGGCATGTCCACCTGCCTACCAGAGTGGCAAACTGGCTACAGGTGAAGGCTACATCTGAAGGGCTGTCCACTGCTGACAGACACACTGCATGGCTTCCCCAGGCCCACCACACTGCAAGGGTGTCCCCTGCACACACCAGGTTCAAGCTCCCGGCCATGGTGACTGATGCCCAAGAACTGGGGGTGGCTGCCCAGGCAACCGGACAGATCCCTCCAGGAGCAAGCTCCCAACTGTAGCCAGGGTTTAATTTGGGCTGACTTGGCCAAGAGCTGCAGAAGGTCACAGAGGCTGTCCCAGGATACCCTCGGGAGTGTGGCTCCCCTCCCAGTTGTTCTGCAGAGAACACAGATTAGTGCCACAGGGTGTATGGGGTCCTCTCACCTGAAGGCTGGGTGGGGGAAGGGGTGTGGAGCCAGGTAGCTGGGGTGGTAGTAGGCAGCGGCAGTGGCCGGGTCCAAGCCGAGCGGGGGCAGGGAGGACATGCGCAGATCCTCAGCAGTGTGGTAGGGCCGGAAGCTTCTCAGGTAGTCCTCAGTCACTGTGCTGGGGGGCACGACATGGTGCACAGGCCGCTGCAGGCTGCACGCAGGCGAGGAGACAGGTGAGCGTAGCCCATTCCAGACTGCAGGCCTGACTGGCCCCTATGGTCCTCACCAGTGGGTCTGGCTACACACAGCCTGGAGGAGCTCCCAGCCCCCAGGAAGCCTCAAGTAGGGCTAGAGTGAGTGACAGCCTTGGTGTGGAGTGAACACAGCACAGATGGGGCCAAGGCTCCTGGGGCAGAGCTGGCCGCAGAAGCCAGTGACCATCTGGCACCTCAGGCTCAGCAGGTGCAGACTCCAGGTGGCCCAGCCGTGGTGCCCTCCCCAGCCCTGCCCTCCACCCCAGCACGTACTTGAGCGGTGGAAAGCGGGAGTCCTGCACCACTGAGCTGGGGGAGAGACCGAAGGGGTACGGGGTGCTGAGCAGGTGGGAGGGGATGGCTGGGCCCCCCGCCTTCTCCTGGGGCAGCGGCGGCTCCACGATGAGGCGCTCCCGACCGCTGCTGCTGCCCCTCGAGGTGGCGTCCTGCAGGACACAGCTGGCGTCAGGTCCAGGAAGCCTGGATCAGACGGCCAGCAGCAGCCATCCCTGGCTGCACCTGGGCTTCCAGATTCAGCCTGCATGCTAGAAACAACCTTTCCATAAGCTTTACAGCCCAAAAAACAGAGCACGAGGTGTGGTGGGGTCATGCCACACCCACATCTGTTGGCTCCGCACCTCAGGAGATGCTGGCTGTGCCCAAGGGGCTCTGGGGCCACTCAGGGACCACCAGCTTGTGGCGGGACTCACCTGGGAACGCTACTGCATACACTCAGGGTGGGGAACCCCAGGACCACCAGAGAGGCTCACCCCAGGGCCTGCTCCCCACCTGAGGTCCCTGCACCCCAGCCACAGAGAAGAGTGCCCTACGTCACCTATCCACGACAGTGTCAGCCCAGAGGAGCCAGACCATGAGAGGCCCTGCTTGCTCTCGTCATTTGTGACCGAGAGAAAGCCTCACAGCAAGGCAGGGCAGCCCTTCCAGCCCAGGTCCTCCTGTATGGAGACCGCAGCAACACCCAGAACCGAGGAGGTGCCTGCGGCCCCCGCCTCCCACCTGCAGGCCTCTGCACACTGCCCTGTCAGGTCAGCTCTGTGACTCTGCGCCCAAGGCACCAAACGCTGGACACATGGTGGGCACTGGAAGCCCCGAGGCCAGGGCTGTGTCTGTCACCTGCCTCCTAAAGCTGGACCTGCCTGCCCCTGCTGGGTCCTGTTTTCCTGTCCATACTGGGAGCAGCACTTCCCAGCACGCACTCACCACAGGACAGTCAGTGACAATTAACTAAAGGAGACAGGTCACTCACTGGGGTCTTCAGTGAGTGGCAACATCTGCTCCCTTCCCTGGCTCAGCAGGGCACCTTCATGACCTCTGACCTGTCCTCCCAGAGGGGGCTTCATGCAGCATCTCAAGGGTGGGACACACTTGTGCCACCATGCCCAACCTTGGGGTCCACCAGCTGCCTGGGTTGACAGCAGGGTGGGCTCCCACCTGGGCTTAGGAGATGGCCTCCTGTATAGTTCTAGAACCCACAGAGGAGTCCCGTGACAGCTGTGCCTCAGCTTCCTCTTCTGTCTACACGCCAATCGCGGCACCGCTTGCCTGCACTCCCTCTCCCGGGCCTCTATACCAGCATCCTCAGGCCACATTCATGAATGCTCACCACACCTCCTACTCAGCCCTCTCCCAGCAAAGGCTGGTGTGGGTCCTGGGTGGAGGGAAAGCAATGAGATGCCCCGTGCCCAAGATCTAGGGTGGCCAATCAGGACAGCATGGCCTCAGACAGCTCCGAAACAAGGACACGGGTCCCTGGGCTGAGACCCCCAGTCCCAGGGCAGAGATGATGAGCATGGTCTCAGGACCCACAAGAGGGCACCTAGTCCCTGGCTCACTCCACCTGCCTCAAGCCTTGGCAACCAGTGATGCAAGTGATCCAAGGACACAGCCTTCAGGAGGCACACCAGGACTGTCACCTACTCCTGGCACAGCCTGCGCACTACAGGAAAAGGCCCGCTGGGTGCCACCCTCAGCCAGGGCCACCCCCACCATCCCCCTTCTCCCTTTCGCCAGGGACAAAGCCTTGCTTGAAGGCGGCTGGGCCAGCTGGTACCTTCCTGGCTGGGGCATGGCCAGTGGGTAGGGCAGGGGGCTTAGCAAGCCAGACCCACGTATCCATGGCTTCCATCTGGCCGGAGCCTGGCCAAGCTTGTGACAGGCACCTGGGAACTGGGTCATCTGGGCTAGGGCGCCTCACTGGGCAAGAAGGGCAGATGACCGGACAGTACCCCAACCTACGCAAGGCATGGAGGCCTGGCAGCGAGTCCGAGGACCCAATGCAGCAGCAGAGGAGGGCGCTGCTACCACCCTGCAGACAGGCACATCAGGGCGCACCTGCAGGGTAGCTCATTACTTGTGAAAAATGGCTGTGGGCACAGCTGCAGCGACGCAGGAGGGCGCAAGGGAGGGGCGCCGTCATTCCCTGGTGATCAGGGAGGCCTGCCACCAGACAGCAGGATAGGGCCTGTTAGCTACAAAGCAGGGCACCTTGGTTCATCTCTCCCACAGCTCTCACGACCCCCAGGAGGGGCCCCAGAGCCACCAGCGCCCTCAACTCCTGCGTATCTAAGGCCCAGGGGACCCAGTGACTCACGGCCACACTGCAGGGAGGACTTCTCCCTGCGAGGAGTACAGTTTCCACTGAGCCTTTGTGCCCGAGCTGATGAGCCACTCATCATCTGCTCATCCAGCGCCTTCCCCGCCTCCCCTCCCCAGGGCAGTGCTGCTCATTAGCCACCACGTGGTAAGCCACGGGGTGGAGCACATGGCCCTTTTCCAGGATCACTAAATGTGGGAGGCGCTAAGGACTGAGGAGTGGCAGGCTCTGAGCAGGAGGCAGGCATCAAGCCTCCTGGGGATGGTGTGGGGGTATTCACCAGGTGCCCTGGGTTGGGGAAGGGGCTCTGGTCAGCAGCTGGACACAGTCATCCTGGGAGGCCTAGGCTCCTGGCCCAAGGCAGGGACAGGAAATGACCTTCTATAAATTGCTCTGGGGCAAAAGCAAGAGACAGCCTGTCACCAGCCACCCTCCAGGTAGCAGGGGAAGAGGAAGTTGTCAGGTGACTCAGTCCCCTGCCCCCAGGTCAAGCTGACGCCCCCCAGTGGGAGGAGTCTGCAGGCACCTGATTCAGGTGACAACTCTCTGGACCTCCTGAGCCAGGAGTAGGGCCACTTCAGGCTGCTGAGCCCCCTTGGGACACGACACCAGGCCCTGCCCACACTCCCACACTCCCTGCCCACATTGCACCAGGGCAGAGTGAAGCTGTGACAGACAGGCCACCAGGGAGAAATGAGGCTATCAGGCCACAGATGTCAAGGACAACAGAGGCCAAGTCAGGACGAGGCCCAAATCTGTTCCCAGGGGAGTGGGAATCCCCACTGGGATCTGTGGGGTCTCCACGCTGCTCCAGGGACAGCCCTATGGCCTGAGGCTGGCTCCCCTCCTGATGACCAGGAGGCTGGGTGCCCAACCCCCACCTCACCCAGCAGGGGAGGGAGCTGGCAGGGGCCGCAGGTGAAAGCGGCTCTCCCCTCTCCCGCCTTTGCAGTTTAATTAGTGTTTCCAAGTGGTGCAGAGCCTCTGGGATCTCAGCAGAAAAATTCAGAACCTGCTGCTGACAATGGCTCTTAATTAGGAAGGGCCCTCTAGGCTGCCAGCTCCAGGGAGTGTGTGGGAGGTCCCAGCTCTGAGTTCCCCAGGCCAGCAGCGCAAGGCTGAGGGGCTGCAGACACAACAGGAGCCCCCAGAGGGACAAAGGGCCTCCTCTGGGGGCTTCCTGCCTGGTGGGCCATGGGCGCTCGTGCCAGGTCAGGTCCTTGCTGGACCAGGTAAGGGCATTGCCAGCAGGTGGAGCCTGGTCCACTGCGTGGAGAATGCCCCAGAGGGGATCAGGACACAAGCACAGTGACCCACGTGGAGAGGATGCTGTCTGGGGGCCAGCGGAGGCCTCAAGAGGGACAGCCCTGCCCATAGCTTCACCCAGGGCTCTGGCCTCCAGCTCCGTGGGGAATAAGCCACATTCATGCAGCCCAGCTTTGGTGCCTTGTCCTGGCAGATAAAGTGGGCAGCTGGGCCACTCCACCCTCAGGTGCAGCACCAGACCTCAAAGAGCTCTGGAGCCAAGGATCAAGCAGGGTCCTCTCCTCAGGGAGGCCACATGCCCTGATCCAGGCTCCCCACTCACCTGGCGGCTCTCGCTCCTCCAGACTCCGTTGACAGTTTTGGTTGGGGCGATGGTCACCACGGGGGGTGTGCTGGGGACACTGTGGCCCCCTGGGGGGACGATGATGGGACCCATGGGTACACGCTTGGGCGTGCTGGCAGGGGAGCTGTGGTTGGTGGCTGGAGAGGACACAGGGGACGACTCGCTGCTCAGTGACGACCCTGTGGGAGAGAAAGAGCAGCCTAAGCAGGAGCCACGCTGCTGCCCTCCCACCTGTGCCCACCATGTTCCGGGTGGCCCTGCCAGGAACAGTGGCCTGAGTAGGAACCATGCTGCTGCCCTCCCACCTGTGCCCACCACGCTCCGGGTGGCCCTGCCAGGAGCAGAGGGAGGGACACAGCAACACCAGCACTCTGAAGACTGTGCTGGCCTCTGAGGTGCCCAGAGCAGGGAGGCACCTCCCGCAAGTGCATGCAGCCCTAGCAGAGCCGGTTGATGGCCTGCAGTCAGCAGGCTGGGCCCAGGAAAAAAGCGACCGCAGCTCTAAATGCAAAACCTGAGACAACTGCACAGTTCTAAAGCCCCCAGCTGGCAGGTCTGGACATGCCGCGTGTGGCACGCACCACCAGTCCACTTCCAGAACACTCCCATCTTCCAGAAAGCAGCAGCCTCCGTCCCTATGTGCTGAGGCAGGCTCAGGCAGCGGGCGAGGGGCTGAGGTGCAGACCCAAGCCTGACAGAACAGAGAGCCACCTATCGGAAGGAAGGCGCCAGCTTCCTTTCCAGCAAGGGGAGTTGCGGCTTGAGACATGCCAGTTTGGTCAGTGAGACCCATCCAGGGAAGTGGCTTCTAGACAGAGCCAAGCCTGGTGACACCCTCAGGTTCCTGGAGGGCCAGTTGGCTGCTGTGCACTCTGACCGACCCCCTGAAGGGAAACGCTGGCCTGTGTGGGGAGCCCTCAGCATCCCAGACTACCCAGAGCTAGTGGGAGCGTCCTCACAGCCCCGGAAAGCCCTGCCTCTCCAGGCTGGGTCGGCATCACCAGGGCAGCTGCGTGCCCCCGGATACACACCCAACATGCCAGGGCTCCCGTCCACCAAGGTGCACGTGAGAGCTTCCCCAGCCCCTATGCAGAACCGAGCAGTCCCATACACTTAGGACTGAGCACCCACGCGGAGCCGTGGCCGCAGAGAGCTGACGCAGCTGTGCGCTGACCCTCAGGACCGAGCAGGCAGAGCTGTACATGCTTGCGCTCTGAGAAAGAGTTTGCTCAGGGGGAACCCCAGGCAGGGACTTTTCTCTCTAAAAAGGGCATTTCCTAGGAAATCACGGAGATGCAAAGCCTAACACCTGTGATCCACACACCAGGTGTGTGGTCCCGTGGTTCTTAGTATATTCCACTGTGCGGCCACCAACCTGAGGACGCTCCTATCACCAACAGAAACCCCACGCTGCAGGCCGTCCCTGGCCCCAGAGCCTCTGATTGCTGACTTGGTGTCACACTGCCTCTGTGCTTTAATGTAGTACATCCCATGGCTGAGTGATACTTCACCGTGCGTGCTGTCACCTGCTCCTTACCAGTGGGCACCCAGGCTGGGCCCACCTGACAGCTACTGCGAATGGTGCCACGTTTGCAGTTGTGCACAAAGTCCTGCCACGTGCTCCGCTGAGCCCTGGTGTCCCCGTCTACACACCACGCCCACATGCAGGGAATGTGGGCCTCTATGCTCCGGACCCAAAGGAGGAAACGAAACCCACACCCGAGAGCCACCCACGCCAGGGCAGCGGCAGACATACACACAGCCAGGCCTGCGACTCTCCAGGGGAGAAGCTGAAGCCAAAGGCCACATGGGCACTGGGTCCTCCGAGGGGACCCCCAGGAACCTCACAGGCTCCTTTAAGCCCCCCTTTAGAAACAGCACGCACAGCTGCTGCTGAGGGCAGAGGTGGACGCCCGGCCGCCTCCCTCCGTCCCTCTCCATCAGCCTCATTTCTAAGCGCCTGTGGAGGAAGCAGGAGGGGCTGGCAGGAGCAGGGGGAGCTTGTCTGGGGCAGGGTCTGGTCTGAGGCTGGACGAGGGGAAGCCATCGACAATTAGCGGCCTGATCTGTCAGAGGGCGGGAGGCCCTGTTCACTGCCATGAGCAGCCACGATCGATGCCCCGACAACGCACTGCCAATTAGCGAGGCTGACGCCTGGCTCCTGAACCTTCATTCTCGCTGCGCGGCTGGAGCGGGAAGGTTTGCGATCACTGTAATTAGCTGGCAGCACTCAGCCAGGAGTTAGTCAATGAAACCGAGCCGGATTGCGGATGACAAGAGGCAGAGCGTAGCCGTGTCACCTCCGCTGTCTGACCTCGCAGATTAGCGCCAAGCCCGACGGCACGCGTAATTAACAGCTGAGACCCCAGAGCCAGCCTGGGGAGAATGGACAGGCCTGGGGCTGTGGAGTGCAGCAGCGCCTCCCAACTCTCGTGAGCACCAGTTCACCCGGCCAGGCCCACAACTGCTGAGCACCTACCTTCCAAAGGCGCCTCGGTGCCAGGCTGTGGGGCACGGAGGGAGCACCGAGGGCAGGCCTTGGCTGCTCTTGCACCAGAGCCAGGCACTGCCCAGCCAAGAGGAACTCAGAGGAAAGGTCGCTTCACTGTCAGGGTATCCCGCACAGCGCTGAAGACCCAGACCAGAGCCCGCTCTACACTGGCTGCCCCACCGCAGAGAGCAACACTGGAGCACTCTCCCTAGAAAGGGACCAAGGCCAGAAAGGATGGGCAGAAGCCCAGGTGTCCCCGCGCCTGCGCAGCCAGGGGCACCTCCAGCCAGGTCGACCTTTGGCCTCTATGCAGTCCTCCCAGCAGGTGCCACATGCCACCCCTCCAGAGCAACACTGCAAACCCTCCAGGGTGCTGCACTGGCACCAGCGCTCTTCCGGGCTCCCCAGCCTCCCAGCACTGCACACTCAAGCCACATCACCTGCCAGCACCTGGATGAGAGGACAGGCTCGGCAGGCCATCCTCTGTCCAGCCGCCTACACTTGAAGCGTACCTCATGGAGTGTGGACTGAGATGTCCAGCCAGCCCTAACGCCTGCTGGGAAGTTAAGTCTGGGGGTGCCAGGGCTGCAGTTCCCATGGCAGGCGCACAGGTGACAAGAGCAGGGGATGCCCTCTGCAATCTGTCCTTGGCACCACTCAGCACAAGGCTGAAGTCATCGTCTGCCACAACCTGCAGGTCTGGGGAGAACTGGCCAAATAGCAGGAGTGTCCCTCACGTTGCTCCTCCTGATCAGCGGACACACCCAGCCCAGCTGAAAGAGGGGGCAGAAGTGGGGCTCATAGGGGGACGCGCCAGCCAGGACAGAGATCTGCCAAACTCCAGGCAGGGCCAGGGCTGGGGAGGGCGTGCCAGGGAGGGGTCAGGGGTTTCTGTCACTGTTCCAGGGCACCCAGGACAGCAGGGACTATAACTGTGGGAAAGAGAAGAAGAGAGGGGAGGAGATGGGGCCCCCACCGCACAGCCCTGCAGCCAGGAGGCCCCGCTGCCACCCAGGACCTGGCATCTCACTGTCCCCACCTGGAGTGCTCTGCACAGGAGGCAGAGGTGGCTTCCCCTCCCCAGGCCCCAGTCCCTGCCACCTTGTCCACACCCAGGCCCTGGGAACATGCAAGCGCCAAGAACGGCTGCTGGGCCCGCACCTGCACGGCCAGACACTCCAGACCTGCCCTGGCGAGCCTACCTGCCTCCTGCAAGGCAGTGCCCTCCACCCAGGGGACAGGGACAACGATGAGAGAGTCTTGCCCCCGCCACACCCTCTCGATGGCAGTTTCCTGGGCTCAACCTGTTCAGGGACAGGATCTTGGTTTCAGGTGGCACCCGCAGCCTCATGGCCACAGGACCCGCCTGTCTTCACACCTGTGAGGCTGTGAGAAGCCCGGGCAGGCAGCCAGCAGACATGGCTGAGCACCAGGCCTCAGCACTGTCAGGCTCCCCTCTGCAGACAGCAGGGCCTGTGCTGGCCAGCTGAGGAGGCCTCCTGCTGCCCCAAGCAGGCACGCTGACCCAGCTGAGGGGGAAGGGAGCCAGGCTGGGATGGTCAGGCTCAGACCACAGAATGAGGAGTCAGGATTGCCTCCAGGGGCTTCCAGTGCCGGGGCGCACATGGCCACAGGTACGGGTGCCTCTCTGAGGTCAGCTCTCACGCTGCAGTCCACCCATCAGCAGATGCATGCTGCTTCCACAAGGACAGTGCCAGCAGTGCAAAGCCAACGCATCCAGGAGCAGGTGTCCCCAGGGTATCTCTGGATGTCCAAGGCCACTAAGTCAAATTATCTGGGGTTCCCAACACCAGCAGGCAGGCCAGGAAGCCCAGAGGGGCCCAAACTCTCTCCAGGTCAGTGGGTGGGACAGAGCTTGGACCCAAGCCCAATCTTGGGACTTTGGATTTCCAGGGGGACGCCAGCTTCAGAGGAGGGGTGCTGAGCAGCCCAGGTGGGACACACACACAACACTAGCTCCAAGGGAGCCCCTTGGGTTGTCACTAAGGAAGGAGTCAGTGCTCCAGCCAGGCACAGAGCCTGGAGTGTGGCTGCCGGGGACCATCCCCCTACCCAACAGTGACAAGCGTCCTTCAGGGTAAGCAACTACACGGTAGGAACGGTAGGAATGATGGCAGTTAAGGGCTGTGCAGAGCAGGGGCAGCGCGAATGGGAGGGTGGCCTTGGTGGCAGGCAGAGCAGGTGAGGGCCGGTAGTCAGGGATGAGGGTGCGGTGGTTTACGGCACACACTATCTGGCTCTAGCGCCTTCTCTGAATCATGACAACGCACAGGGGACAGATGTCCCCTCATCCGAACAGAGGCAACGCCTAAACGTAGAGACGCCAACCGGAGGCCAGGCAGGGCACACAGCAGGCGCTCCGTCAGAAGTCACCGTGAGGTCACTAAGGCGGAGGGGAGGGGCTTTGCTGACTCGCCTCCCACACTCCCCGCTGGGGTGCCCTCACGCCAGCCTCTGGGGTTCAGCCGCAGGAAGGGGACAGGCCCAGAGCTTGAGCTAAGGGTGGGAAGCAGAGGCTCTCACTGCACAGCCCCAGGGCTGGGCAAAGTCTAGAAGGCCAGGCTGATGGGCCACCCCTGGGGACCGGGACACAAGGCTGCAGCTGGAGGGGGCTTCTCTAAAGGGTGACACAATGTTCTGGAACTAGACGAGGGATGGCCATCAACAATGAGGACAGCAAGGCACACAGCGGTGGCCTTCTGTGTGTCGTATCCAGAAAATCGGCCCCTTGATGCTAGCCCCACACAGGCCCCTGTAACTCGTGGTCTTGAGTGGAGAGGGCATGGGGGCCACCAACCCCTGTGCTCATGCAGACTCCAGAACAACCCTCACCCTGCAGGGGCAGTCAGCCCTGCTGACCACCAGGATAGGCTCTCACACCCCCAAACCCAGCCCCCTGCACGACAGTGGTCGAGTGGCTCCCTCCAGCACGGACCACGGGCTCAGGAACCTTTAATAGCAGCTCTCCAAGTTCACTTGGAAATGAGGCAGAGAGAAATTAGGCATTGTGTGACCTCAGGCTTGTGACTTGACCTCTTGGTGGCTTAGACTCTCCACCAGTACAGTAAGCCAAATTGGGGATGTCAGTCTGCTCCACAGGAGGGAGCAGTGACATCCCAGCTGAGACAACAGAAAGTCATGGGGTGTCGCTGGGCATGTTGGGGAGTGACCAAGGACTTCCTCATCAAGACGAAGTCAGGTATGGAACTGAAAGACACCTGGGGCCCAGCCAGCTTCAGGCCGGGCTTGCAGCCGCTAGGAGGCCCATCCGTCTTGTTAAGTAGGGGCTGAGGCCCAGCGGGAGCCAAGTGTCCTCACCCTGGTCACTGTCCACAGGCTGAGCCTGCTCCTAGGGCTCCTGACCAGGACAGGGAGGGCACATACTGTTGGAGTGGCTCCACCTGCCCTCTCCTGGCCCTGGAAGCCAGAGCACCCAGCTCAGAGTCAAGGGGGAGCCGGGTTCTGCAGCCAGCACCTGTCCTGAGTTGCTCGCTGGCTGACCCTGGAGTCTGACCCGTGACAGCTAGGACATGAGGCCCTCTGTGGCCTACAGGGGAAGATGCCTGGGGCAGGCTGCTTCTCTCATAGCCTGGACACCAAGCCACGGGAGAACTCTGCCCTAGGCGACTTCTTGCTTCTCTCAGCCTCCACTGGGAGTCTCCCAGCTGGGACCCCACGTTCAACTTCCTTCCAATGTGGTGCCTCCCAGGCCCGGGCATTTGGTAACCACTGGGCTCAGGCAGGGAGCAGGCTGCCTCCCCAGGCCATCTGCCCTTCAGCTACCCAGAACGGAGCAAAGGTTGGTGACAAGGACAAGTTCGCTGGTGGTATGAACCCAGGCATGAACCAGGTTCTCTCTGGACAATGTCCTACCCATCAATCCCACACTTGCTCCCCCATCCTGCCCCTGGAGTCCCTGAAGACAGGCGGCAGGGAAAGGAGAGGTGGAGAAACACGAAGGCCTCACCCACCTGGCACCTTGGAGAGCCAAGGCCCGTCCAGCAGAGCTAGAGGCCCTAGAGCCCGAGAAGGGACACAGCTCCACCAGGCCCTCAGCCTTGGAGTCACAGGACAAGTCTGATGGTGGGATGTCACCCAGGCTCCCTGCGTCCTCACCCCCTGCCTCTGAGCACAGCAAGTCTGGGGGGCCCACAAGGCCAGCACCCACAAGGCCAAGCCACCAGCTGCACCCCTCCATTATGGGTGCTGAGAAGTGCCCCAGGCCATACCAGAACTCCTGGTACCAACAGGAAGACTGATGCTCAGAGTCACATGGTCTGTCACAGCCCAGCTGTCCCCAGAAGCCAGGGCTCTAGAACACTGGGAGTTAGGCAATGGGTTGGGAGCAGCACCACTCTGGGACCCAGCATCTTCAGAGACACCAGGCTCTCGCTCCTACTGGGGAGCGGCACACCTGAGCCTGGTGGCCAGCTGACCAGGCAAGGGGTGTCCCTGATTGCTGGAGAGCTCCATGAGAGGCAGGGGCTCCCGTGGCGGCCGCTGGGCTGAGAAAGGACAGAGGCAGTAGAGGAAGCACAGAAGCAAAGCAGAGGAGTGGGGCGGGGGGTGGGTCCAGGCAGCACCACACCAGCCTGGGCACTTGGTGGCCTCCTGGCGTTGCCAAAAGCGGTCTCCCGCTCCGGCAGGGCAGAGTGCTGCCCACGCGCGGCTGGCGCCTCTTACCTCGGGGCTCCTCCGCCTGTTTGGCGAGCTTGCGCAGGGCGGCGGCAAAGCTGGAGGACGGGGCGGCCTGGGCCGACAGCGTGCTGCTGGTGGCCGGGCTGCCACTGGGCACCAGGGCGCCATTGAGCGGCGAGGGGGTGAGGGGGTTGACGGTGGCGGTGGTCCTGGTCACGGTGGAAAGCATCCCTAGTGAAGGGGACTTGGGCTCATGGCTCATGCCTGAAACAGGAAAAGAAGAACCAGGGTCACCCAGAGACAGAGCCAGCAGCAGAGGGGCCGCGGGCAGCATGCAGCGAGAGGCCAGGGCAGGCTGGCGGGGCCCAGCAGGACAGGCAAGAGCAGGAGAGCTGGCACTGTGAGAACAGGGCACGTCCCTGGCCACCAGGGACCCCAGAGATTCTGGACAACTGCTGGCTCGGACCAGTGTGGCCTCCGGGGACAGCCAGCACCTGGCAGACGACAGCCAAGTGCAGAGCATCACTCGAAGGGCCTTGGAGCAAACGGAGCGGGGCACAGCCTGGGACCCCAGCACAGGATGGCCAGGAGCTATGGGGAGGTCGGCAGCACTACTGTCTCTAAGTTGTGCAAGAAGAAATATTCACGCATGGCCAAGTCCACGTGGACTGTCAGTGCAGACCATCCCAGGCCCTCTCTCCACGCCTCCTGAATTCTGAGCCATCCAGGTACCCCCACCCTGGCAGGGAGGGAACAGAGCTGCCCTGCAGCCCTAGCAAGCCCCCTCACCGGCACGGAGGACTCTGCCTGAAGAGACTAAAAATAGAAAACGCTAAACCCAAACCACTGTGCGCCCGGAAACCTCCCTCCCACTCAGCGCCAAGGCCAGGTGAGGCTGCAGGGTGACAGCTGACCCGGCTCTTCCCCTTGCAGGTGCAGCCAGGGGTGACAGACACGAAGCAGGGCAGGGGCCAAGTCACACCCCCACCTCTCCAGTCCTGTCCAAGTGTCGATGAGGGACCAACTTTTCTCCTCCAGGCAAAAGGACCAGCCTATCCCACGTCACCAGCCAGGTCCCGCTCCCTTGCTGCAGGTGCATCCAGGGGAAGTCAGTCAAGACCAGCAGTCCTGGCTGGAACACCGGGCTCATGCGCAGCGAGACACGAACCCAGCTGGAAGCCCAAGGGGCAGGGAAGGGGCCCCCAGTGCCCTACCCGCCTCTGCTGGAGCTGTGGTCAACAGGCTGCCTAGGCCTGCTCACAGCCACCTCCACAGGCTGGCACATACGGACATGACCAGAATGGGGGTCTCCTTGGGGGCCAGACAGACAGGACTCCAGAGGCCCCAGGTCCTGGACGTACATCCTAAATTTGAGATGTGCAGAGTCAGACGGAGCCAGCAGCTACCCTCTCCTGACTGGAAGAAAAGATCTCCTGGCACACTTGGGGGGTATGTGGGTGGGAACAGTGCAGGGCTTGACCTGGAGACAGGAGCCAGCTCAAGGAAGTGCCAGCCACCCTCTCCAGCAAGCGCTTGTGCCTTGGGAACAAAGGGCCCCACAAGAGCCCCCGCGCCCACGACAAGCAAGCTGGCTTCCCAGCTGCTGGGCAGGTCACGTGGCACATGGTCGCACATGGCACAGAGCCTGGGCCGACCCTGTGTGTCCTCACTCATTTGCTCAGCTCCTTCGGAGGATCAGGGGCAGGGAGGGCGGTGGGGAAGGGTGGAGGGCCCTCCTTGCTGTTCACAGCCCTGAGACAGGGGAGGCATGGGGGTCCCCCAATGGCACCCTGATCTCCAAAAAACCCATCTACCATGGGTGCCCTGTCCTCCGCCTGTTCACCCAGAGCCCCCACCTCAAGCAACTCTCCTTCCATGCAGGGAGGAGTGCTCCCAGGGTGACAGAGGACAGAGGCCCAGGGCCAGCCAGGGCAGGGATGCCTGAATGCAGGGAACTACTTGCCTTCTCTGAGTCTCGGTCTCCTCACCTGTAATGCAGGTAGCAACCAAGTCCACCCCAGTTAATCCTGCGAGGATTAACGGGACCAACTCAGGCATGGGGCACGTTCCAGGCGAGACCCAGGCTGCTGGCTGGGCAGCCCACCCTTCCTAGTGATTGCAGATGCATAGTCTCCCAGGCTGGCACTTCTGCCTGCTGGTCCCCCCACTCCGCCTCCCACCCCAGCACAAGCCTGGTCCTGTGGTCCTGGGCAGGCACAGCCACAAAAAGCTGACGCACAGGACACCCTGGGAAGGGGGACCAGAGCCCCCGCCCTGCTGCCCACAGGGGACACCAGATGTGGGAGCTGCCACAGGTGGTCCAGGAGGTCTGGCACCCATACCTTAGAGGCTGCAGGGCCCTGAGAAAAGTCCCACAAGGTGCTAAGGCAGGATGCATGGCAGCAAAGGAGGGGCCCTGAGCACAGAGAGACCACCTCACCCAGGGGCCAGATGAGCAAGCTGCAGCCCCCTTCGACAGCCTGGCCACTGAGCATGGTGACACAGCCTGCGATCCCAGACGCTGGAGGCTGGGGCAGTGGGGAGGCGTTCAAGCCCAGGCTGGGCAATTTAGCGAGATTCTATCTTAAAGAATGAAAAAGGCTGGGGACGTGGCTCAGTGGCAGTGCACCCCTGGGTTCAGTCTCAGTGCCCGCCCCTCAAAACTGTAGACACATTCACCCCCCACCAGAGTAAGGACCAGACCTGATAAGGTGGCATGGTAGGAGGGGGCCTGAGGCTTCCTCGTGTCCTCATGGGGATCCCTGAGCAGAGGGTGGTCACTGCCCCTTGTGAGGAGGTTTCCGGCCAGCAGCCACGAAGGAGCCTCCTGCCCCCCATCAGGGCCCAAGCCACACCTGGAAGAGCCTGAGATGCCAAGGCAGGCAGGGCTTGCTGCCGAGGCTCAGGAGCCCCCAACACAGGCCAGGGCTGGGGAAGCACTGCAGACAAGCCCCCCCCCCCCATCAGAGCCACCATCAGAGATGGACCCTGCACCCTGCCTCAGCGACACCGTCTTTCCCAAGCCAGCAGCTCCCAGCCAGCCCCTCCAGCCCTGAACCCCCCGTGGAATGTGCAGAATGGGAGGAGGCGGCTCAAAACAGGGTCCACACCGAGTGCTCTATGAGATGGGGACACCGGGTGCTGTAGGTCACTGCACCTGCTGGTGGCCGGTCCCTGAGGTTTGAGAAGCAGATGCCGAGCTTCCACGAGAGGCAGGCTGCTGCCCACGTGGACAGATGTGTGGGACCAGCGGGCATAGGTAGGGCGGCACAGAGGGCTGAGGCCATGGTGTGAACCCCAGCCTGGGCCCCCAATGGCACTGGGTTCCTACATGCTGCCCCAGAAGCCTCTGTGGCATCTCAGAGTGGCAGGGGAGCACCTGCTCTCTTTAGTGTGTCTAGTTTCTCCACACTGACCCAGGCTTTTGTAAAAGGAGACCCTTCAAAGACCTTGTAACATGGTGGCACTACACCGACCCCCCACCCCAGCAGCAGGGCCCTGTCCTGGGCCCACAGTCACGTCAAGACTGTCATCAGCTCCTGAGGATACCCTGCCCCAGGCAAAGCCCACGGCTAGCTCCCCGGGGGTCCCCCGAATCCAGCATGGCTGACGGTGCCAGAGTGCTGAGCCTGGGGAGCTGCTCTGCTGATGTCAGGTCACCTAAAATAGATCCGCAGCACAGCTTCCCCAGGGAGGCTAAAATTAGCGCCTCTCTCCTGCATGTGCGCCTCAGGAAGGGCGGCAGGATGGGCAGCCCCCGGGCGCTCCTGGGCCTGCTATGGATGGACGGGGCTTCACAGCCGGCCCCCCAGTGAAGGCCTCAGGACCACGGGGCACTGGATGCTCTGTGCTTTCCCTCCAGAGGCGACAAGGGCTACAAACGCAGGTCCTGCAGAGGCCAGGACGTGGAGGCCCCAGGGGCAGCAGTAGGGATGAGGGAGGCCCCCGGAGAGCACAGGTGCCAACTCCCCCACCCTCATTAGAGAGGTATTTATTAACTTCTGTGCTCCTGGCCATTGACTGAATTCTTGTCTACATTATCAGCTCATGTGAATTCATTATCCTAACAGCTGGGAATATGCTTCACAGCACGAAGGCCTGTGATGGATGAGGGCCGGGGGCTCTGCACCATACCCACCTCTCCTAACATGTGCTGCTTGGCAGGAAAATGAGCCAGAGGTCTAGGTGGCCCAGATCCATCCGAACCTCCCTGCCTCTTATTTTTACGTCATCGGGCAGCTCTGGACAAGCTCCTTCCCACTAGCTCAGGAAAGAAGAGCTGCCTCCTCCAGGCACCCGAAAGCTCCCTCCCGTCCCTGGCCACCTGCAAGCAGAGGGGATGGGGAAATACCCCTGGTCTCAGCTTTCTGCTCCTTAGTCCAGACTAGAGGCCACAGGGCTCAGAACCCTGGGCTACTGCCAGAAGCCAAAGGGCAGGAAAGGAGGAATAAATGCGCCACTAACCCCGTTCACAAGGCAGCCAGACCCACTTCCTGGCAGTCAAGGTCTGACACGGGCACCTGTAGGTGAGCCTGCCTTCCCACCAGCCCCCAGCTGTGCAGAGGCAGTGCTTTCCCTCCTGGTGCCCAGGTTTCCAGCAGTCAGCAGCAGCACAATGCTTAAAAAAAGGGGGCTGGAGCGGTGGCTCAGTGGTTACAGCACTTGCCTGGCAAGTGCGAGTACGTGAGTTCGAACCCCAGCACGATGTACGCAAGGAAGTCTCAGAGCAACAAAGCCCACAAAAACTAAATAAAAATTGTTTCTTTCTCTCACTCTCCCTCTCTCTTAAGGAAAAAAATAAAAATAAAAAAATAAAAAATAAAAAAAGAGAAAGCACCCAGCGCAGCAGGAGACTGGCTGCCTGGCAGGGATGCGGCTCAGACTCGCTTGTCCTGGGCCCTACCTGCTGTCCCTGTGCTCAGAGCAGCGGCTTCAAGAGGGGGCGGCCTGCACTGCTCCACTAAGTATGGCCTTGGCCCCTCCCTCCCCACAAAGGGGGGATCATCAATCAGCATGGGCCTTCCTCCCAGCCTCCCGTGGATCCCATAATTACTGCTTCCTTTCAGGCCTGCTCTCCCCAGCACCAGACCTCAGGCCCGCTCCCTCATGCTCTGTAATTACAAGCTAATAGCTGAGATGAATTTTCTGCTGGGTCCTGGTTCAAGCACCAATCCAATCCGCCCCTTCCCCTGGCGGCCCCCACCCCGAGTAATTACACCCTGCAATGCTGGGCACAGCGGGGCTTCACTTGGCCGCACGCACGATCTGGACCTGGATTCTCTAATCAACCCTCTTGGTAATTTTTCATTACCGCAGAAAGAAATGTTTGTGAACAAATAAAGGACGTCCCTGCTTGGAGGCCCCACGATCCCACTCCCCCAAAGGGGAACGTTTCTGCACTCCTAAAGAGGCCAGGGTCACCCTGCGGCAGGGGTCTGCAGTAGCACGGGTGCACTGTGATGGCTGGAGCCCAAGGGCTCTGTGGTCCATTCCCTGTGCTCTACAGTGAACGCTCAGGGTGGGGCTCTGGCTCATGCACGGGGTGGCCCACTCATGCCCCGACCCGGACGACCCCCCCAGATGCTCCCAAGGTCAATGCCGGAGGAGCTAGCTGGCTGCAGAGGCAGGGCCAGCATGGGTTGTGAGAGGCGCAAGGCCTGAGCAGATGGTCCAGCGCCTGACCCAGAACCAGAAGGGCTGAGAACACAGCAGGTGGGAGCGGGCAGCTGGGCACACCCAGTAGAGAAGCTGGCCACAGGGCAGGCAAGCCTCCCAGGCAGCCCACTCGACCACAGCTGCCCAGCAGAAGCCCAGTCAAGCGGGGGCCCTCCCCTACACATTTCCAGGGCTCCCCAGCAGCTGTCCTGAACCCCACATCCACCCTGAGCTGCAGGACACCCTCACATCCAGCGAACAGCAGGATGTTTGTCCACGTGGAAAAGGCCCATCCACATGGGGAATGAGGAGAGGTAAGGAGCCAAGGTAAGGCCAGGGTGTCACGGCGGCCAACCTTCTGCTAGGTCCACACAGTGGAGGGACGGTGGCCCTCAGGGAGGCTGCCAAAAAGCATGCTTAAAGGACAGCAACGGGGCTCAACTGGTGACCATGGCAATGCTTGGCTCTGAAGAATCGCCCAGAACCGAGGGTCGAGGCCATAGACTGGGGGCCCTGGAGGCTCCTGGGTAGAGGCGAGGGACGGATGGTAGGGACATTTGACGTGATTATTTTAAGCAGCTGCTGTGTGCAGAGGAGCCTGGTGCGGACAGATGAGGGGCTGTGGGCTGAGAGGGGCAGGGGACCGTGGTGGGGGCGGGGCACCACAGGGGGGGTGGGGCAGGCCATGCGACCCAGACGAAGCACAGGCCGGGGCAAGTCCAGGGCTCCACACTGTGACTAGGGGACAGTGGCCAAGGCCACTGCCAGGATAAGAAGAGCAGGAGGTGACACTGTGGAGTCGACTGCTTGCCAGGAGCTGGGCCACCTGCACCTCAGCCACACTGGCAGACCCCATAAACCAAAGGCACCAACCCCTCTACTGCCCCGGGGCCACCTGGTGGCCACACTGGGACAGGCCTCGCTTGTCCCCATTCTGAGAGCCAGGGAGCCTCTCACACCTGTCTATTTGGTGCTGTCACACCCTCACCCCAGGCTCCAAAAGATTAAACCAAGGCTGGCAGCAACTAGGACCCCACCTGGGCCCTGGGCTGGGGAGAGGAGTTAGGACACAGCCCTGCCTCCAGCCTGCACTCCCTCAGACTTGAGGAACGGCCCCACCTGGGTCGCCCCCGCCGCCAGCTCCTGCAGCTGCAGGTGGCTGTCTGGGTCCATGTTCCAGATGGGACAAGGGCAAGAAATAGCACCGACCCTCAGGGGAGGGGTGGGTGACATCTATGGACAAATGCTGGGCCCGTGGCACCTGAGCCAGCCAGGCCATGCTCCAGCCTCACCCCATCACAAAGGGCCCTTTTGGTGGACACCACCAGTCTCCCACAGAGGCGTCTGATGCAGCCCCAAGGTCCCCAGGAGAGACACCCAAGCTGGCTAGAACAAGGCCACTGAGGCCTCCAAGTTTCCATGGGACAGCAGACTCTGAGCCAGCAGGGTCAAGGTCAGGTCCTCAGAGCAGATGACACCTGAGCAGGAGGAAGGAGGACTCCGAAGGCCACTGTGTGAAATCCCTGCTCCCCAGGGGCCCTGGGCTGCAGAACAGCAAGTAGTGCACCGGCTCCCACCCCCACCCAGGGGACAAGAAGCTACTGCAGGAGAAATCAGGGGAGCCTGGAGCACCTGGTGAGTCTGGGCCTCCCCAAGCCAGAATGCACGGAGTGATGTCAACAGAGCAGTTGCACCAGGTGCCAGGAGTGGGCTGCTGTGTGGCTGCGGGCAAGGGGGTGGGGGAGCCTTGGAAGAGGGGCCAGGGCCTCCGGCAGCCCACTTCTTCAACACGGCACCCCTTTCTCTGACCTGCATGTGGCCAGGCCCAAGGAGAGCACCTGCAGGACCCTGGGGCCAGATGCTACCAGCAGGATCACTCAACAGGAAGAGGGCTGGGCTGGGGCCGGCCCAGGAGGGCCAGGATTGCCCCAGAGGTTAGATGGTGATATGCTCTAAGACATCTGCTCCCACAATGGGGCAGAGGCAGCCAGGCTGGTCCCAGAAAAACATGCCTTTGGGATTTTATTGCTCTCCCGAGCTCAGGAGGCCCATGTGTGAACCCCACAGGGTCCATGTGTGCTGGGCATGGCCGTGAGCCCAGAAAACAGATTTCTACGGCAGTCCCCTAAATAGAAGCCAAGTAGTAACACGTCCCCCAATCGGATCTACCCAGAGAACAAGTACACAGGTCAAAGGTGAGCCCTAGAACAATCCAGACATCATTAAATGCCTCTCAGAAGAACACGACTTTCAGGCAGAAAAGGGGGCAGCTCCCCTGAAGCACCGACCAGGAGCTAGAAGCTCCCTACCACACCTGCTCTGAGGAGGTCCTTATGGTTACAACTGCCTCCCCCAACTGCTGAGCGGCCAGTGTCCAGGTCTCAATGACTAATTCTTAGCACAGAGCCGTGCGTGGCTCTGAAGGGAAACTTGTAAGTTGGCAACTTGAGCAGGAAGGCCCGTCCCAGAACTGGCTCTGCCCTCCCAGACCCAGCAACAAAGTTCCCTGGGATCCTGTCCAAAAAGGTGGCCCCATCTAGGTGACCACTGCATGAAGGCTTCTCGTTCCAGCCCCTCCCACCCTAAGGGTGCGCATGGGCGGCCAGGGGCTGAGGGCCAAGGTGCTGTCTCCAACTAGCCGAGCTGGCAGGGACGACGTGGGGCAGGAGCACAGACTCAACGTTCCTTGGAGGGTCTGGTGGTCCAGGCTGAGGGGCCCAGGTGTGAAATGTCCGGGAGCAGCGTGTTTTGGATTTGGGACATTTGGCTTCTGAATGCAAGCAGGTCCGTGATGAGCATCTCAGGGACGCGACCCAAGTTTAAAGGCAAAATTCACTGGCTTCATTCGCACCTCACACACACAGCCTGAAGGCCATCTTGACAGCACCTTGAACAACGAAGCAGCCCCACAGGGTGGGATTTGGGGCATCGCGCTGGCGCTCAGGAAATTCCGGAGCGTGGAATATTTTGGATCTGGGATGCTCAACCTGTTCCTTGAAAGTTGAAGCACTCAACGCTGCTTTCCCTTATGGAAGCTACTTGAGAGATCGATCCCATCCAGGTGGGAATATGCTGCCCAAGGCAGGGACGCCGGAAATGCCAGAGAGCTCTGTGGGCCCCAGGGGGAGAAACCCAGCACTGACGTTTAGTTCTAGATTCTCAAAGAGGCTGCCTCCCCCAAAATGCATTTAGGCGGAAAATATCAGGAGTCAGAAAATGAGCTATCTGCCCCTAAGCTGCCAGAACACCCCGGCTCCACCAGCAATGGCTGCCCGGCATCCAGAGGCTCCCAACAGCACTGCCCCAGGGAACGACCCAGATCCAAAAATCCAAAGCGGGACTTCTCTGAGCGCACACGGCCTTCGCTCCACACTGAAGCTGTACCACTGAGATGGACCATCGGGAGCTGGGGACCTCTGCACTGCCACCAGGAACTCAGTGGACGGGGTTACTCCAGGAGCCTCAGTGCTTCCTGAAAATGTTCCACCCGGGCTGAGGTGACACGGTGCGGGCCACTCGGAGGACCACAGTGCATACTGCTGAAACACACTTGGGTGGAGGAAGACCTGTGGACCCATGAGCTAAGACCAAGTGCTCACAAGGAGAGGCCTGGACGCCAGCTTGACCCAAAACAGACGAGACCTCGGCACACACCTCCATTCCCTGGCAAACCCCAGCACAGCGGCCAGAAACCTCCACAAGACACACTGAGGGCACCTGCACCCAGGACAGGGCACCCGGCCAGCAGCCACAGGCTGGGTCTGACACCAGGTCCTCTCTTCTGGCCTCCCCCAGTGACCAGGAGGCAGGGACAGCCCGGATCTGACCCAGGACTCGGCCTTAACTCTTGGGTCTCATATCTGCACCCAGCGGGGCACGGGCCACCCGCCAGACCCCCTTGTGAACCTAAGTGAATGGAAAACCCCACAGCCGGAGACACGTGTGTGCTGGGGTCCTGTGAGGCGGGTGAAGGCCATGGAAACGGGCCTCTCTCTGGGCTACAGGGTCCTGGCAGGAAGCTAGCCGTGGGGACTGGGGACCTAGGCTTCTGCTTCCCCTCTACCAGGGAGTTCAGGTGGATGGTTGAATACCCCCAGCCCCTTTCTTTCTGGGCAACTGGGGACAGTCCCTCCCTGGCAAGTCAGACCCTCCTAAAGTAGGAGGGGACCACTGGAGGAGCAATGCCCCTCACCCAGTGCCCTGCACCCAGTCTCGCCCTAAGTTGGGGCCGTGCCCAGGGAGGTTGTGGTGCTGGTCAGTGACGGGGACCAAGACACAGGGCTGCTCTCCATCTGCTCCCTATGCCCTGAAGCCACCTAGATTAGCAGGCACATGGCTTGCCCTCAGGGACTCCGCCCTGGAAATGCATCAGCCCCCAACAGGCCAGCTGGTGCCCACTCACAGGGGAGAAGACAGGGTCAGCACAAGGGAGCCCTGGGGACTGTGCTGCGGTCCCCGCCTGCCCCCAGTTGCAAGCTGTTGTCCTCAGCCTGACACGTGGATTTTCCTGGGGGACGGTTTAACCTGTCCAACATCAATACAGCTCCAACCAAGAGCCCATGGTCGATATCTTTTACTGCCGCCTGCGGCCACAGGCGTACAGTGGGAGTGCAGGAGGGCAGGGCTGGGGGGATGGGAGGCCATAGGCCACAGCAAATGGCCAAGTCCAACTCAGTCCCCACGAGCACACAGTGTGTACATGGGAGACCCTGGGAGCCCTGGGATGGGGGTGGGCTGCCTGAGCGTGTCTGGCACTAACCCCTGAATGCACAGAGGGTTCCAGGGGGCTGATGTGGCATAGTGAGCTGTTGGGTGTGGCAGGGCCTCAGCTGCTGGGGGTGGGGTGGGAGAACAGAGCCTTTGGGCTCATGACACAACCCCCAGGAACACAGGTGCCCCCGTGCCCCAAGGATGCAGGCAGCCTGATGTTACTCCTGTCCCGAGGCCACGGCTGCAGCCCATTCACTGCACAACCCAGATCCTCAACAAGCCCATTTCTCAGCTGAGAAGAGAGCCCGAGACACTCATCTACAGCCCCCACCCCAAGAAGCAGCTCCAAAGCTCACTGCTGCCCAGTTCCTCGAAGTCCAGCGTCCAGCTGGAGACCCACCAGGACTGCTGGGCTGGGCCAGGGATCCATTAGAACTCAACCGTCCAACTACACCCGCACCGAAAAGTCCCACTAGGAAAGCGTCCCAGGCACACCTGGGCCAGGTTAAGAACCACCTCTACCATCCCACCCCGGGCCAACTAGGTGCCGGAAATGTCAATAGTCCCAGGGGGACAGCCAAGTCAAGTCCCTTTCCCATCCAGTTCCTGAGAGGAGGCAGCCTCTGGCCTCCCAGGATGAGGAGCTCCTCCACTTCCACAGCAGAAGACCCTGGTGCAGCCAGCGTCTCTGTTGATAGCACACTGCCATCATCAGAAGGTTAAGGACGCACATGCCCAGGCCCTCCGGGGATCTAGACTCAGCCTGGTCAGAGGCATGGCCTGGTACCGATGTTTTTCTGGAAATGAATGAGAGCCCTGGTCCAGAGGCCCCTGCATCTCCTTCACCCCACTCTCCCTCTTCTTGCTCAGGATCCCACAAGTCCCATTGGGTCCCCACAAAAGCTTCAAACTCGGCCTGATCTACTCTGTCAAAGCTGCCTGGACACTGAGAACAAACCTGTGGCCACCTCAGGTGCTGTCCCTTTATCTGCTGCCCTTCCTTCATGCCTGGCCTCCCCAGAGGCGGGCTCTCTCACTCCCATCCACAGGATGGGCATGGGGGTGTCAGGACGGGAGGGGCAGGAGGAAGGGAGGGCCAGGGTGAGCAGCACCGTCTGGGGCGGAGGGTGCGAGAGGCGGCTCCCGGGGCAGCGAGCTGCAGAGGCAAGATTAAAAGGCCCCCGAGTGTGCATTTTGGCAGGCGCGCAAAGGCTGCCTTGGACGCGCTCCTGTTTCATCTGTCTGTACACCTCCTGGCAGCGAGCGCTCGGCTGGCTTCAGAGGAGGCGCTCAATAAATTTTCATTGACAGGAACACTCAGAAACGTCACCTCCCAGGCTGTGGCCTGGGCCTGGGGAGAAAGGCCAGCATGGGGAACTGCCGCACTTGGCCAGGCCACTGAGATCTAAGACATCATGGGGACAGAAATTAAAGCTGGTCTGCAACAGTCACCAGGCTGCAATGTCACCCGAAACAGGCATGTGTGCAGCTCTCCCCAATGAGGGGGGAAGGAAGGGAGGCCTCACGTCGCCCTGTGGTTTTAAAGGACGCGGCGGTTGCCACAGCACAGGTAATTAACACGCTACCCCAGAGGGCTCCCATCCAACCCCGGCAGGCTTTGGACTTGGAGTAACCCAGGCTGGGAATTCCAAGGCTCCTGACAGGGCCAGGAAAAACCAGCCTTGCTCGCTGACTCCACAAGCCCCTGCGAGCTCCCGGGAGCAAGAAAAAAGGTGGCAGCCAGGTCTTGTGAAGACACCAGTACCTGCCCTCTGCAAAGGGTTGCAGCCCAAAGAGGCCTCCTTGGAGCACAGGAAAGGACAGCACCTGTCTCAAGGGTTAAGAGGAGTTCTGGGCTGGCTGGCTCCACCAGGAGAGCAGGCCTCCTGTCTGCCACAGAGTGGCGCTGTGGATGCCCTGCCCACCTTCCTTGGGCCAGAGATGCTAAACCAAGCAGGGCCCCCGTTCTGCTCTGAAACCACAAAGCGCTCTCAGGTCTGCTTCCTCCAGAGACAGGGAAGTTACTTGCAGCCAGAGGCCTGCCGGTGGGGCAGCTCCAAGGCCACTGGAGGGTTCCTGCTGGGAACACATAGGCCTACCTAGGTCTCTGATTCCTTCTTGCTCACCTGTGAGTGCACATTAGAATCCCCTGGGGAGTTCTGAACCCCAAAGTTGTAGCTTACTAGGGTGTGAGGTGGCCAGCGACTCAGCAACATTTAAACACTGCGTTAGAGGACCTACAGAACGCTTTTAACTCTGACCAGCCAGAATCTTACAGGCTAGGCTGTCCCCAACAGGCCAGGGCCCACACTGTGGAAGACAGCCTGCTATCCCTTGTTCAGAGACCCTCCTGCAGACAGGACAGTGCCTGGAGCCAGGCTGGGCCTCCCACTCCTTCCCAAGGCGGGGCTGACCGGGGGTCTCTGGCTGGCAGCTCACCAGCTCAACTCCTGCACAGCCCCCAGGCTTGGAAAGAGAAGTCCAAGTGTCAAACTGAGGCTGGCTCCAGCTTCCCTGTTCCCCTCCTGGCTCACTATCTGCTCCCACTGTGGGACTGAGTGACAAAAACCAGCCATGCACCCAGTCATCAGGGCACCCCCAGGGGAGGCCAGGGACACCTCTGGAAGTACGGACAAGGCTGTTGGTGCAAAGCAGGTCAGGGAGCACGGGAGCGTTCTGAGCCTACCTGGCTGGCGTCACGCCCGCACAGCCGGCAGCTGGATGACACAGGCTGCCAGTTGGAGCCTGCGCCCTGGGCCCTGTCACCTGTGGCTGGCCGGCTGAGTCAGAGACAGCCCGCACCTCAGGTTCCTCCTCCCTGCTGGCGGGGGTGGCCATAAACATAGGGTGAGCAATGCTTAAGTGCTCCAAGCTTAAGAAACACCGAGGGAGGCCCTAGGAAGGCTGCTTACCTGGGGGCAGGGGGGGCATCCCTCCTGGGAGGGTGGAATCCCAGAGAAGACCTGGTGCCCACTGGGAGGACACACAGCGACCTCCTGCCCCTTTGTCCCATGCCTCCTGGAAATCGGCTTAGGCGAGATGCGCCCTCCCAGAGGGCCCTTTGTTCCAGCCCCTTTTACAAAGGGATCCTTTTTGCCCCTCCATTTGGTGGTCCTGCTTTTTGTTTCCAAACCCCAACCTGTGTGGGCCCCAGCCCCTCGGGGGCCAGATAAGACACCACGGGGTTATCCAAGGTTTAGGGTATTTTAAACACACTGAGACAAAAGCCAGTCTGCAGGAGCCAAATCGACTCAACCCCGGCTGGCATCCACCACTCAGCCGGGGGCCAGCAGGTGCTTCCCCCGGGCGGGCACACAGCCCTCAGAACTCAAAAGCTGCGCTCCAGCCCCACCACGTGCAAGGGGGGCGCAGAGCCGCGGCCTCGGGGACATCCCCTCCCCCAACTCAGGAACCCCTCCACCGCTCGGCCAGGGCCCGCAAGCAGTTCCCTGGAGGCCCCCGTGCCCCAACCCGGAGGGGAGTCGAGAAGTGGGGGGCTGGGGGACGGCGAGTCCAATCCCGCTCCGCCTCCACCGAGGGAATTTAATTAGCCTGCTGGAGGCGGGCGGCCGGCCGAGGAGGTGTCTCTGGTGCTGCAATATAATTGAATCGGCTCCACTCGGGCGGGCCACTCACCGCCGTCAGCGCGGCCGCCGGCTGGGAGGCGGGGGCGGGGAGGCGCATCCAGGCGGAGCAGGAAGGGCCAGGGAGGGAAAGGGCAGCGCGGGCGGGGGGCGGCGGATGTGCCCTCGCCCTCCACCTCCCAGCCGGGCAGCCATCTTCGGAGGGGGAGGGGCGCGCCCTTCGCCAGGACGCAGGGCGCGGGGGTCAGGGCCGGGCAGGCCGCGGTCCCGCCCTCGCGCGGCCTCCCGCACCGGGGTGGGGGCGGGGAAGGGACCTGGACGAGCGGTGGAACCGGCGAGCCCGTCGCCCCCGCCCGCACCTGCGCGGGGGCGCACGGCCGCCCCAAAGTTTTCCTCCCGGGTCCGGGGCGCCCGCAGCGCACCGAGACACCCCTGACTGCGCGCTCTCCCGCGCCCCTCGCCCAACGCGTCCACTAGCGCCGGCCCCTGCCCGTGAGCCCGGACGCCCAGACTGCGCCCCGCGGGCGGGGGAGGGTGGCCTCTGATCGGCTGCCCGCCCTCCCGGCTCTTATCGCCGCTCACACTCGGGGGAAGTTGCCCGGGAGCCGTTGGCGGCCGCCCCCGCGGAACCCGCGAACTCGGAGGGGAGTCGGGCGGGCGGGGGAGCGCGGGGACCCCCGCCCCCTGCGGCGCGCTCACCTTTCATGCCAGGGCGCCGCAGCTCCGCCTCGCCTGACACATGCTGGAGCCACCGTCGCCCAGTGTTTGTCTAAACTGCTTATCTCACCCGGGGCTGCTCCGCGGCGGCAGCTCGGGCCCGCTGGGGAGGTGGAGCTTCCGGGGCCCCGGCCAAGAAACACCTGCTGCTGTCGCCGCCGCCGAGGACACACCCAAGCGCAACACCGCCCACTCCCGGGCCACTGGCTCGCTCCCGGCTCCCTGACCTCAGCCAGCGGGAGGTGTCGGGTTTCAGCCGCAAGCACACACGCACGCGCGCGCACCGACCGGCACCAGGGAGCGCTCCGCGCGGCCACACGCCCTTCCCCCGCCTGTGGCCAGGTGAGCGGCGCATGAGAGGCGCCACCCCCTCGGTCCCAAGGACCCTTGGCCATACTGCTCGGGGTCTTGGAGACGTTGGTGGCCGGGAGTGGTCACCGGACTCCAAGAGTGGGGCGCAGTCGCTTTACAGCACGCCCCCACGAGAGCTGAGCCCGTACTCTCCTCGAGCCGCTTCCCCTGAGTCTACAACAGTGTCTGACACACCAAGCACTCCGTGACAAGCGGACGGCCACACATATGCGCCCTGGGGGCCTTTTGGAGGACAACTTTCGTAGCGCTGGTTGTGTGCTGGGGGTGGGCCACAAAATATGCGGCGTGTTAAATCTCTCCTAGTCTCCGAGATGCCTGATCTTATTACTCCAAAAGACTGAATGTTAAGAACTGGGGGCGCCTTGCCTTCTGCCTCGGCCCAAAGTTCTAGAAAGCTGCTACACCGTTTTAAGTAACTTTTGGGAAGTCCACAATGGGCGCGGAGGGGGGGGGGGCGTTCTTTAAAGAACCCAGGTTTCAGGAGTTGCAGTGTCCACAGAGGCGCTGCTGCGCCAGGGGGATCATTAAGTAGCTGGGGTTGCGGTCAGAGGCGAGGCCACCCGCCTCCAGAAACTGGCACCATCCACCGCGCCACCGGCCCCAACACAGCACTTCCCCATTCCTGGCACCCCCGCCACCCTACCTCACCCAGGCACTTGACTGGGATGACTCAGGAAGCGTCCTGAAATTCCTGGGCACCCACAAGCGGCGCGGAGAGGGACTGTGGGCCCCAACCTCCACACCCAACCCTGGCTCCGCCCGGCCCCCTACAACCCCCCCAGCGCCGCCAGGAAGCGTGGGGTCAGAGGGCTTGTCCGGCCTGCAAGGGTCTCCGGGCCTCCCAGAGCGCAGGCGGAGCTCCCAACGTCTCACGATGGGGGGGTGGGCCTCCGGGTCTTTCGCAGCCCGCCCCCTTTTCACGGCCCTCTCTGCCACTTTCATACTTGGGAGCCCGGAGGCAAACAGTACCCCCCAAGGGGCCGCCACAACGCCGCGCTGCGGGTTTCAACTTTCCGCCCTGGTGCCAGAGCGCGCTTCTGCCAGCCCCAAACCTGCCCCGGGACATGCCCGCGCAGTGCTTGGCAGGCGCGCGCTTCGTCCCCGCTGGCCGCCTCCCCCGCCTTCCTCCCTCCGAGAGCCAGCCGGGACTGCGACGGGAGCGCGCGCTGGGCGCCTGCCACCCCCATCCATCTGTTCCCGATGACGCTGGCGGGCTGAGAACGCTCGGGGCCCGCGCCAGCAGGGCGCAGAACCAGCCTATGCCCTCTGGGGTGGGGAACCGACGGGCGCCCCCGCCGCGCCTTCGAGCGGGGGCCCGCGAGCAGGCCCCCCACCTTGCACAAGGCTCCAGGCAGACCACAAACGAAAAGGGAAGCGCCAGCGACGCTGCGCCGCGCCGCGCCGTTACTGGCTCCTACCTGCGGCCCTGGCCCCGCAAGGGAGGGGCCACCTCCCTCTCCCGACCCGACTGTTCTCTACGGTGCCCCCTCCGCGGGCCTTGGCCTTGGCCCACGCTTTAATATACGCAGCTCGGCTTCAAAAATTTATGTCCCGCACTGGCCAGCCGAGACCCCAGGCTCCTGGCGGCCGGGGGTTTGGCGGGGGTACGTTCCCACCCTCGCTGTACTCAGGAGCGGGGTGGGGTGGGGGCAATGGGGCCCAGGGCCGGGAGACGTGGGGAGTGAATTAGACCACTGGCCTCCAGTAGTGTAAACAAAATTAGAAGCCTCCCGGCGGCACAGCTCTTCCTCACCTGGACTGCAGGCTGGGAGGAGGGGAGAACATGCAAATGAACATGAACAGCTCGCACCTGGCCAGGAGAGGCCTCCCAGCCAGATTCCCAGGTAGTGCACCCAGGCCCACATCCAGATCGCTGGCCAAGACCTTACAGTCCATTTCCCTCTCCCTGGGGAGGCCCTAGGGCAAGGGGCAAGAGGAGGCCAAGCATTGCCACCTGTTTGCGCAAGACCAGGCCAGCCAACCATAAGAATATGGGGTTGACCTGAGAGGTGTCACTTGGCTTGTTTTGAGCCACTTGCCCCCTCCCACATATATCTGGCTCTGCTGGATTGTAAGAGCGGTGGTCTTGACCCGGTTTCAAAGGAGGAAGTTGAGTCCGAGAAGTGCTCAAGGTCACGGTGCACAAAGGTGAAACAGGCGCCCTGCCCCCAAGCTGCTCACACCTGGAGCCTGTCCCCATACCAGGCCGGCTGCTGGAGGAAGAGTTGTCGGACACCTCTGCGACCACCAGGGGGCAGCAGCGCGCTGGCTATATACACCCTGGTCAGAAAATGCTGGCAGCCACCAGGCAGGCTGGCTGGCAGGCATTGGGAGATGGATGACCTGTCAGTGTACCCGGCTGGAGGAAATTAGTAATCCCGGAGCACAGCCTCCAACTTTGAGTGGGACATGCTCTCCAGTAGCCGGGCGTCTCTTGCTAAGGAGGCCTGTGGCTGGCTGCCTCATTTCCCTCTCCCTCCAGAGCAGCTCCTCTAACCAGGAGCCTTTCCTGGGTGAGGCACCCCCTCTCTGGACCTCTTTTCCAGCATTCCCATTTGCCTGGAAACCTGACCAGAAAAAGAGGGGCAAAGGTGAAAAAGCAAGGCGCCACAGGCAGTCCTATAGGGACACCTCCCAGAGCCGGTCGCCAGCCCAAGACAGGGAAGGGCTGTGCTTTCTCAGAATCCCGTAGCCTTTTTCTTCATACCTATACTCTAAGTCCCTGCCAAGCCGCCCTGGGCCTCCTAGAGCAGACTGCAGGGTACCACAGCCCTTCACCTGATGATCACCTGCATCGGTGGCTCCTGGGTAGATTCTACACAATCTAGCCCCATGGACTCTGCGAGCCGTGGGGTGAAAAGGCCCTGGTTCTCTAAACAGGACTACTGGACCTGCTCCCAGGTGAGGAAGTGAAGGGGCTAGGGCAACGAGGCCCAGAGGGGACTGACCCAACCCAAGATGGCCTGCACCATGCCCGGGGGCTGTTTCACAAGCACCCACCCTCCCAGAAGCAAAACTGAAAATTCCACCCCCACCCCCACTAAGCTTTTCAGAAAGGCCAGGGGTAGATACCAGAGGTGCTGGAGGTGGGGTGGGGGGTTGGAAGGTGAGAGGGCAGGTGTCTGGACACCTACCCGGGCCAGGTCAGGTACCCAGGTGGTTAGGTGCCACCTCCAACAGACACAACCCCACCATGTCCTGGGGTGAACCCTGGACACCAGGCAAGGAGTCCTGCGCTTGGGATCTGATTCTTTCAGGGGTCCCAGCAGGATGAAGTACAATGGAACCCTGGACGTGCCTTCTGCTGCACGCCTGCCCCCACCTCGCCTGGGCCAGCACCTCGGTGTGGGTGGGAGTGAGGATCCCTCCCTCTTACCTAGCTCCTGACTTGTGCAGCTCTGGTCGTTCAGTGCCCTCATAGCCCTGCCAGGCAGGCAGTGACCTCCATTAGAGAGCGGAGGGAGGAGAAGGTTAATTAACTTGCCTAGGGCTCAGACATTCAAAACCAATCCCCATCCAGACCCTGGCCACTGTACCTGGCAGCATTCCCATTACTAGGAAGGTTCACCTGCCGGGGTGGTGATGGGGGCTCCGATCCATTCTTTTGGACCTGGGATTGCTTGTGGCCAGGCACCTGAAAACCCTCATGGTTGAGGCTGGGAAGGCCTGCTGGCTGTACAGGGCTATGCACCCCAGATTCATCCACCCCAAGTCTCCCAGCCCCTGGGAGCACACTGAATCCAGGTGGCAGGAAGGTCTGAGGACAGGGGCAGGAGGTCTGCCTAGCTATCTCCATCCCTGAGGCCACCCTGCCCCACCTCTCCTCTGGCTTGGTCAAGTCCTCCCCATTCTTGAAAGCCTGCTTAAATCTTATCTCTTCCGAGAAGGCTTTCCCATCCCCACCTCTGGAATTTGTCACTCTAGGCACAGTGTCCCACTCTGAGCACAAACAGTAAAATACAGAGGTCCTGGCCCTGCCCTTCTGAGCCCAGGTCTCTCGGAGGGGCCTGGGAAGGCACACCTTTGCCAAGCTCCCGTGGGGACACACGCTGTGCTTGCTGGAGTTGCAGCAGCCAGGCAAGGCACCTAAAGGGAAAAGGGACCCAACTCCTGGCAGTGCCAGGCCCCAGCCCTGTGCTAGGATTCAGCCCAGATCTGTTGAGCAAGTACAGAACAAGGGAGAGAGGGGCAAGGACAAGCAGCCCGCCCCTCCCAGGAGGAACCCGGTTCTCCAGGGGTGCTGGGGTGCCCCCCATCCACCTGGCTGTTGGTGGCCAAGGTCACCCCGGGGGAGCAGGAGGGTTCACGGCCTACAGATCCCCTCTGCCAGGTCAGGAGCTTTCCTCTTCACCCGGCCTCGGCAGCACTTCCTGCCCTTTCAGTGCCCGGCTCCTAGCCTGGCTCCTCGCCTCACCCTCACCCGCACGCAGCTGCGCTCCTTTACAAACAGTTAACAGCTGTTTTGCATAGATTTTCAATTCTAATGGCCTCGCTTTGTGAGCGCTGGGAGTGAGTCCCGGTGAATAGCGACGGCAGCGCGGCTGGAAGGCAGGGAGGGGCACTCGAGGGGAGAAGAAGGCAGCCAGTGTGCACGGGCGGCTGCTTTCCTTTCTATAAATCTGAATACACTGCCCCGTTCTTGCATCTTGCTGGAGTCTGGAGACCTGAAATGCGTCCCCGCTCCCTCTACCATGTGACCTGGGTCCCCAACCCACCCCAGACGAGGTGTGCGGGGCATGGCCTGCAGCTCTGAATGGGCATGGGCCCAGCGGCCTTGCTCCCCTCCCCCAGGCTCATGTACCCAGAGATGGGAGGCTAATTGGACAATAAAGTTGAGCAGGGAGCGATCTCCCTCTCTGGAGACAGCTGGCATCTATAAAAGAGAAATATTTGCATTTAAAACCTTTAAACTTTATATGGCTGGGCCAGAGCGTGGGAGGGGCAGGGGGGATGGAGGGGCAGTGCTCAGACCCTTGGGAGACAGCGACTGGGGGAAAGGCCCTAGAGCAGGCAGATCGGGGCTCTGCTGTCTCCAGTGATCCCCACTTCCTAGGCTCCTGCTATTTTGGGATGCAAGCTGGTTACCCCAAGCCTGGCTGCCTTGCCTATGTTCAAGTCCTGGAGGACTTCTGAAGGAGGAGTCCTTGAGTCCTCATGGGTTGAACCTTCAGACTGGGGACCTAGACCTCAGAGGGACTGAGGCAGCCTCCACAGCCTGCTTCCACCTGGGGCCAGGCAGCGGGGAAATGGCCCCGGGCTGCCTGCTTCCCTACCAGAACTCCCCCCTTGCAGCCCGAAGCCCTTCCCACTCCACGCAGCTGTGTGTGGCACCTGCCATCCATACTCAGAGCCTGGGTGCCCTCCCCACCAGGACGTTCCCAGGGCTCCTGGTCCTTCTCGGCTGTGCTGCTGCCGGAGTGGGGGCAGATTCACCCCCTCACATGCCTGGTTCCCATTTTTCACGTTTGGGAGGAAGCTGGCCAAATTTCCTGCTGAAAGCCTTGGTGACATGGAGCCTAGCAGGAGCGTGTCCCCGAGTGGTCCTATTTTAGCAGGATTTTATGGAAGTGCTGTGTACTCAGAGTCCTCGGCTGACTTGGCTACCTGGCAGGCGTGTGAGGAGGGATGGGCCCCAGACAGCTGTCCAGGCCTAGCTTCAAGGGCAGAGGGTGGAGGCTGCTGGGGTGCGGGGAGGAGAGGGTCTGAGAACAGCAGCCCAAACCCCAAATCCATGCGCACATGTGTAATTTTCAGTCATACCAATTAAACAAAACCCACTCTGGGAACAGGGCCTGTCCCCGGGAGGCATCAGATGGAGCAGTCTGCAGAGCTTGCCATCGGGAAGACTGCAGTCTCAGCAACAGCCAGGCTCCTGGCTGCTGATGTCCCAGCTGGGCCTTCGAGGACCCTGATGGCCTGCAAAGCCCCCTTGGCTTCTCCCCCACTGTGTGCCACTCTCTGGGCACTTAACTGTCCCTCCAAGGCTCACCCCTGCACCCGGCTGACAGCCACCTCCACACCGGACTTCCTAGGAGCGCTAACCACGCGCAATGATCATCCAAAACACGTGGTGCTGGGGACTGAGCCCAAGGTCTAGTGCATAAGCGAGCGCTCCACCACTTAACCACGCCCCCAGTCCCCAAAAAGCAGGTCTTAAAACAAGGTTTGGGGGTGCCTGCAGGCACACAATGGGCTACAACAGCTTGCTGGGCACCTGCAAGAGCCACCACCCTGTCCCCCACATCTGCCTGCGGCCCAGACAAGCGAGTAAACTAGGAAGTGCCATGCCCGGTGCCTGGTACACGCTGGGCCATGGAATGGCTTCAGCTGGGTGCGAGGAGGAAATGGAGGGTAGGAGCAGTTTCATGAGGAAGGGCCACTGGAAGCCATTCAGTACCAAGGCAATGGACATCTCTCTTCCCCACGCATCAACAATCCACAGCGACTTGGCAGAGCACAGCCCTGTGTGGGCTTCAGGTCCTGTGAAGTGGCGGGCCACCATCAGCCAGGCAGCAGGAGAGAGGGGCAGGGGCCGCAGGATACCAAGTCCCTGACACTCGAGAGCCTGAAGTGTCCTGGCAGCACCCTCAGGCTGTCCTCCTTGGTGTCTACACAGCCCACCTGTGCTCGGGTGGACAGGCAGGTCAACGCACGCGTCTGTCCACGTGCCGAGGTCTGCATGAGACGGAAGACCCAGCACAAGCCCCGACTGCGCAGAGTCCACGCACGGCCCTGTGCACGGGAGTCCGGCAGCGCGAGGCAGGGAGGCACTGCAGCTCCAACAGAGGAGCTGACCCAAAAGCACAGCCTGTGCCTTGAGGGAGCGTTACTGAGCCCCAAGGAGAACGCCCAAGGCAGGTGGCCCTTGACAACCTGAGAGGCCAGATGCAGTCTGACACCAATGATGTGGGACCAGAATAGACCACTGGGGGCGGGGGCTGCTCCAGGGCACAGGTTTCCTGGGGCCAGAAATGTTCTGGAGAGACAAAGGTGGAGGTGGCACAAAACTGTGGTTGTGCAAAATGTCACTGTGCTGCTCACCTTAAAACCGCGACTTTTATGAGGATTTCACCTCTATCTACAAACCCCAACCTGAAGGCCCCTGTCTGTCCTTGGAAAGGCAGACTTGGGCAGCTGGGTGGTTTCCAGAGGACCCTGGCCAGGACCCCCGAGGGCAGCATACCCTGGGAACTCCCTGTCCGCCTGCACTTGTGGCCCCTGGTGGTGCAGGCACCAGCACGGGAAGCCAGTCACACCCAAGCACCTTTTGCTTGCTGGTGGTGCTGCTGCTGGGCCTCCCACCCCTCCCGTGGACACCCACAGTCACTAACAGCAGCCTCGCCAGGCCACTGAGGCACACACTGAGCCCTCGAGTTGGAGCAGAGGCCCCTTCCCACAGAACCTCCCAGACTGCAGATGCTCTCTGTCCCCATCTATAGCTCGCGGCCTCTGGAGATGAAGACCCTGAAATGCCCTCCTGCCACCTGGCCACTCGGCTGGAAAGTAGCCAGCTGTGACCCTGGACAGGCCTGGGACACAGGGACACCAGGTCTGCTGGAGGTCACCAGGCAGCAGGGAAGCCCCTACGCCTGGGCCCCACCCTGAGGCCAGCACTTGCAGGGAGGCAAGGGCAGCCCCAGAAGGGACACATCTGTCACCACCTTCCGAGCCTGGGTGCTTCTCTGCAGAGCTCCTCAGGGGCGACCCTGCTCTGCGCAGATGTCCTCATGTCCTGCTCCATCAGCAGGCTCACAGGGAGGGCGACCACACCAAAGACCCTGCCAGGTCATCACACAGGCACGGGCAAGGGTCAGCAAGGCCCCACAGAGAGATCCGAGTGGGTAGGAGGGCCAGGAGCCGTCCCCAGAGTCCCCATTAGCATCCACCCAAATGAAGGGATCCCCAGAAACTTATAAAAGCCCCCGTGCAACAGCACAGGGATGTTCCTGTCCACTTGTCCCTGCCGGGCCCCCACAGCCTTCACACAAGCCCTCATCACTGTGAGCCACCACCCTGCCTGGCAGCAGCTCTGACTCCTCGGCGCGGCTGGAGCACCCAGGGCCAGGCTTTCTGTCCAGGCCGTCACCCTTACTGCGATTCCTGAGTGGCAGAGGACTGGGGTGCTGGGCTCTTCCCCATCTGCCCGTCAATGTCTGATAATCTACTGTCTCCCACACTGTCACCTGGATAATCCAATCCCAGCAGCATGGACACAGACAAGACTCTGACATCCTGAGGAGTTGCCCTCGCCCTGCCTGGCCACCTGCTGCAGGCCCTGGGGACGGCCAGGGCTTGGCTCCACTGGCTCTGGCTCTTGCATTTATTTCACTATAATTTGGTGGCAAATTGAGATGGAAAGGAAAGGCTGGGCTCAGAGGTCATTTTCACGGGCGGAAGACCTTGTTCGAGGTCTGGGCCAGTTGCCCCAGGGCTCCCTCCACTGCATCTGCCAAGACCCCGTCCTGGAACACCTGCCCCCACCTGCCTCCCACAAGACTACTCAGCACGCCCGCGGACCGCAGCGCAAATGCGCAGCTGCCAAGCCCTCTGGTCTCCACCTGCACCCTCGAGACCTGGAGACATGTGAGACTCGTAATCCACCCTCACGGCAGCCGCATGGGCCGTTCTGGAAGCTCCCTGCCACTCCACGCTGCCAGCCCGGCTGTACATCCATGGTGGCCTCTCACCCTTCACAGGCCAAGGAGGCCAAGAGCATCTGCTCACCTCTGCAGCGGCGGCACTGCTGCCTGGCACCCTTCTGGGCCCTTCCAAACCTCCTTTGGTTCCGCTGAACTCTTCTGCCCCGGCTGGAGATTCGCCTCCTCCAGGGAGGCTTCCAGATGCAGCTCTAATCCCACCGTTAGCATCCTCACTTCCCTCAGTGTGCTGGAGACCCAGCCAGGCAGGGAAGAAGCCTTGACACCTCCGGCCCCACGAGCCAGCCCCCTACCCCCACAGCCAACGGGCGCAACCTCGGTGACAAGTCCGCATCACTCACGCCTCCTGTGCCCAACATAACACAGCCGGAAGAGGCTGCAGAGGCCCTGGGATCACAGAGCACCTGGCTCTGGAGGGCAGGTGGCCTTCCAGGGTCCAGACTGTCACCTGGCCCCGATAGTGCCCATGTCTGTAGCTGTACACCACCCTCCTCGAGCAGTGGTGGGCGCCACAGGGAAACGAATGCTGGATGTTTGGTGATTTTCACAGGTTCTCAGGTGACCTCAGAAGTCACACACACACACACACACACACACACACACACACACGCACACACACACAATCACCTTCTCAGCTACATGCTCAGCCACCCAAGTTTAAGGCAGTCTGCTCCCCCGGGAATGCCAGTGGCCCTGGAGGAAGCCCTGGGCCTGGCCTCTGCTGCAGGAGCAGCAGGCCCGTGAGGGCTCCAGCCCCTCCCCTGGGCCCACATCTAGCGACAGCGAAGGACCCCTCCGGCCCCACTCTGCACAGACCTGCCCGTCTGGCAATTTGAGCTCAGGGTGAGCAAGCTCAGCTCAGGAGTTCTATTCCTGGCTCAGCCAGCAAATTGCTTTGTGACCTTGGGAAAGTCCCCAAGCTGTTCTGACCCCATCTGAGCACTCCCATTAATAACCAAAGGTGGTGCCACTCCAAGGAGCTTTGCCATGCTGGGTGGGCCTGGAAGGGGACGCCCTGTCTCTCTGCAGGCTGCACAGTGCCGGAAGGACATACATAAGGGATACCGAAGCCACAAAGGCACAGGGAGGACAGCACCATCCTCCTATTCCAAAGCGATGAGGATGAGGCTCGTGAAGATAGGAGTCACACAGCTTGCGCACAGCGGGGGTGACAACCTCACCTGTCCCCTGGTTGACAAGTCAGAGGGGGCCACACAGTAGGGAGCTGATGGGGTCTCAGAAGAGGAGGAGCGAGAGGGAGCATGAAGGCAGGCCCATGCCTCCCTCTCCCATTCCTTCCAGGGCAGTGAGATGAGGACACCTGTGGCAGTAGGTGACCAGGGTGGACAGGAAGCAGGTTGCCAGGCTTCACTGCAGTGCCACCAGGCTGACACTATCCCCATCTCTGTAGGGGCAGCCCAGGGCAGAGCCCAGGAGCCCACATCCTCCCAGGTCCCCCACCTCTCTCACTCCCAGTCTCACCCTTCCCGAACCTTCTCATGACATGGGCTTGCTGCACCACCTCACTTGTAGTCTGACCCTCTTTTAAATATTAATTTCAAATTATTTCTTCTTCCCCAGAGCTCTCCCCAAAAGAATCTGAGGCAGCAGGACACACCTCTGATACCAAGACGTGTTTATGATTTCTACGATTTCTCCAGGAAGCTCCCAGTAACTGGAAGGGGAATTATATTCAGAGAAAATTGGGTCCCCAGTGTAAGTCAACATTATTCATTTAACAACTTCTATCGGTGCCCGGAGATGCAGGCAGCCCTGCCCAAAGATGCCTCCTGCGGTTACTGGGAGATTCAATTCACAACATCCAGGAAAATAATTAAGGCGAGTAGAAGGAGGCAGTGTGGGCGGGGTCCAGAGGCCGCAGAAACCCAGAAACCAAGAAACCCAGGCGAGCAGAGCGCACTGCCCGCTGCCCCAGGGCCCACCCCAGGCTTTGTCACAGCTGCAGGCCACAGACAAGTCGGGAGACTCAGGGGCTGCCAGTGTGGCCAAGGAGGACAGAGTTTCCAGACAAACCGGCAGGCTAGGACCACCTCCCAAACAGCTGTGTGTGCAGCCCCCGCCCAGGGGACACTCACCTGGCCTTTGCTGGCACTCGCCATGAGGGCAACGGTCCGCGTGAGGCCGTTTGGTGGCTGGTGCTTTCCTGAGCATGCTGTAAATCGCAGGGGGCTTCCCTGCATGGAGGAAGCTGGCAGAAGCCAGCACAGATGGCCAGGCTGCTCGGGCCACGTTGGAGCTCCCATGGAAGCTGATGTGGCCAGCTGGGACCAGTCGAGGCCCAGCGACCAGGCTCCCAGGCCCCCAGTCCCAGCACACAGGACCCAGGGGGCAGAGGCAGCTGCAAGGAACCTCCTGAGCAACTCCACCCAGCAAAGAAACCCCAGCCCAGGAAGAGAAAGAGGGAGACCGACAGAATCCACTCTCCCTGGAACTGCCCAGCATGTGGTTCCGAGGGCTCCCCTCCAGTCCCTGCACCTGGAGCAACACTCCCCTTCTGTTCTCTCCTGCTCCCCACTTTCCTCTCTGCCATCCCCAAAGACACAGGATGCCCATTCCAGGTGAACCAGATCCCATCTCTACAGGTCAGAGAGGTTAAGTGACCACACCCAAGTCACACAGCAGGATAGACCAGATGAAAATTCCACCCCAATCCCAGCTGAGCCCTTCTTCCTTCATTAAGAGAGTCCAGAGGTGGGCCAACGTTTAGTTATTTAGGAATCCTTGGGAGCAGATGCAGAAGGGTGCCACCCCTTGGATTTTCTACAATGAAAAGACTGTCTATGCGCAGTCTGAATGACCACTAGCACATCTGGAGTGGCCAGCATGAAGACCTGTATTTTAAATTTCAATTTTATTTAACTCAAATTGAAAACAATTTTCTGGTACTAGATATTGAACCCAGGAAGCTCTACCACTGAGCTGCACCCCCAGCCTTTTATTTTACCATGCCCAGGTTGGCCTCAAACTTATGATCCTCCTGCCTCAGCCTCCTGAGTTGCTGGGATTACAGATGTGTGCTACCACACCTGGCTAAAAACTAAGTGTAAACAGCCACATTTGGCTGGTGGTATCATCTGGACTGCACAACAGCAGAACACAACACAACCAAATCCTCTGGGCCAAGGTTTGAGTGAGGCATTTGGTTAGAGAGGCCTCATTTCCCAAGTCAGCCCAGGGCACCGCAGCAAGGTTGGCCAGGTCCCCTCCCCTCCTCTGAAGGGAACCCAGGATTGTAGTGTCAAGACCTCAGACGTATCTCCCACGGGTGTGACACAACAGAGAGCAAGGCTGCCAAGTCCTGGAAAGCAAGGGTCTCATTTTACGCCAAACGTAGGGCCTGTGGATAAAGCATGGGTGGGTGGGTGGACAGATGATGGTTGGATGATGGATGGATGGAAGGATGGAGAAATGATGAATGGAAATATGGATGGACAGATGATGAAAGGATGATGGGTGGATGTGTAGATGATGGGTGAATGGGTAGATGATGGATGGATGGAAGGATGGATGGACAGAGGATGGGTGAATCGGTAGATGATCGGTGGATGGGGAGATAAATGATGTACAGATGGAGATGGACTGATAAAGGATGGATGGATAGGTGGAAGGATAAATAAAGGACAGATGGCATGGATGGATAAAAGATAGATGGATAGACGAATGGATGGGTAGATGGATTAGTGGTGGGTAGATAAATGGTGGATGTTGGATGGATGAATAAATGATGGACAGATGGAGATGGATGGATGAATGGATGGGGAGGTGGATAAATGGATGGATGGATGGATGGATGGATGGATTCAGGGAAGGGGCAAAGGTAGATGATGTATAAAAGGAAAGAAGGAAACATGATGGATGGAAGGAATGAAGGAAGGGGGAGGTTGAATGGATAACCATTGGGTGGATGATGGATCAGAAAGAGCTGATGTTCCCATGTCCCTGAGGTTCCTGACAGGCACCAGTGGGATTTTTAGGAAGGAAGACACAAGTGCTTCTGATCAAGAGACCATGACCAGGAGAACAGGGGGTCTGCCCCAGGGTTCTCAGCCAGAGGGCACCCTTGCTTGCAGCCTAGGTCTCCAAGCTCAGAGGTGGGGCCTTGGGCTTTGAGGGGGCCCGCCTGCAGAGCTGTAAAGGGAAGGTGGACCCCAGAGAGGAAGGGTGCCTCGAGGGCATCTCAGGGTGCAAATGCTGCAGGCCTTGGTCATTGAGAACCACGGGGCAGCCTGAGGGGCCCAGGAGAGCCTTCCAGGGAGCAGAGGTCAGGATGGGCCTCTGTGCCCCTCTGTCCTCAGCAGAGTGTGGATGCCCTAGTCACAAACATGACTGTGTCCCAAAGCTGCCCTCCCTCTAGCCACCTGCCATCATTCCAAGGCACCATTCCTGGCCCACCCACTACATGCAGGGCACAGCACGGCTTCCATCCGCTTCCATGCTTCCATCCACACTCAGCGCAGCCTCCAGGCCTCTGTGGGCGTGGCCAGCCGACCCCAGGAGCAGTCATAATTAGCCCCAAGCCACCCGGCAACATCAAGCACCAAGCCTGTACTTAGACTGCGTCCCTCAGCAGGCGTAGCCAGATCTGTCCTTTGATCTCCTTAACGAGCCCACAAGGCCTCGGGACAGTAATGACTCCCACTTTGCAGGAGGCAGAGTGAAGAAACTTGCTCTAAGGCTCTCAGCCACGGCCTGGCCCACAGGCGGGAATGTTGGACCCGGGGTGGGAATGCTGGACCTGGGGTGGGAATGCTGGACCCAGGGGTGGAATGCTGGACCCAGGCGGGGAATGCTGGGCCCAGAGGGGGATTTCTGGGGGAATGCTGGACCCAGGGTGGGAATGCTGAGCCCAGGGTGGGAATACTGGACCTGGGGTGGGGATGCTGGACCTGGGGTGGGAATGCTGGGCCCAGGGACGGAATGCTGGACCCAGGCATGGAATGCTGGGCCCAGGGGGGAATGCTGGGCCCAGGGTGGGAATGCTGGACCCACAGCGGGAATGCTGGACCCAGGGTGGGAATGCCGGACCCAGGGCAGGAATGTTGGACCCAGAGTGGGAATGCTGGACCCAAGGTAGGAATTCTGGACTCAGAACGTAGGGAAGGAAGATGCGGAGATGGGGTGTGCAGCATAGGGGAGGAGGCAGGAGCAAGGGACCACCAGAAACAGCCCTGCCTCAACACGGCCTGAGCAGCAGGCAGCCCCCAGGACAGCCCAGCATCCACCATTCCCCAGGAGACTCCTGGGCTCACAGATGGGCCTGGAGCATGGAGAAGAAAAGCGCCTTCAGCGGGCAGCAGATGGAGAAGCTGACCATGGTGGGCAGGAGGCCTGTGGTTCCAACCCTGCCCGCCGCCCCCAGGGAGCAGACCCAGCCCTCCACGGCTGCCTCCTGCCCCGGCCAGGCAGGCCAGCCCCCGCAGCCCTTGCTGGCCCCTTTCCTGGCACGCTGCTCCCGCCCTTTCCGCACAGGAGCCAGATTGGCCACTCTGATGCATTAACCAAGCCCTGAGCTGAATGGCGGGGTGGGTGCGCCTGCTCAGAGAGGGTGACCCCAGCAACCTGGCAAGTTTCCCGTCTCTGCCGCGAGCCCTCCACTCAGCCCCCCCAGCCCGCGTGAGAGGAGCAGCACGCTCTGTCATCAGAACCACATTGTTCTGGCCAGAAGAAAACCAGGCCCAGCAGATGGCAGGTGTGACAAAAGCAGCTTGCTGTGGCCAAACCAATTATTTATCTAATTATGATTTACCACTTAACCACATGATCTTTCTGCAGAGTTGTGGGCAATTAAAACCAGGGTGACTATGTGGATTATGCAAATGGGCTGGAGCCCAGCGAATAAAATTGGAGATTAGACATTCACGCAGGCTGTGCTGGCGTGGGGCAAAGGAGGAGGGGGCAGGAGGGGAGGTGCCACCACACCTCCCCCACCTGGGCCTCCAGGCAGCCCTGCATGGCGGTGTCAAGGCCTGGGGGGGAAATTGAGGCAGGCTGCTGGTGGGAGCTGCAGAGAACCAGCAACAGATCCCCCTCAGGCCAGAGAGACCCCCACCCCCACCCCACCCCAGGGAGCCAGTGGCCAAGGCCAAGGGCTACCCTACTTACCCGGCCTGGCACACTGGTAACCACTAAGCCTGGGCCTGTCCAAGCCAGGCTTGTCCTCCATCCTAGGCCATCAGCACCCCTGTTCACATACTAGGAAACTGAGGCTCTGGGAAGTCGCCCCTTGCCCAGGTGGCTGGGGGTGTTGGCCTGCATGGCTTGTGTGGTGTCCCCAGCCCATTTCAACAGAGGATGTTTCTGCCCAAGCCTGTCCCTCTGACCAGTTGCCCTACTGCCATCACCTCACCTGGGCACCCAGAGGAAACAGGTCTGCTCAGGTAGGTAACAGCCACTGCAGTAACCCACCCCAACCAGGATACACAGGGCATCCCAGCTACCTTGACCCTGGTCATGATGCAGGTCTCTGGGCTCAGCTTCCAAAGGGACTAGAGATGGGAACTCCTCATCCTTCCAGCTCTAAAAGATGGGCTGACACTCACTGATGATGCCCAAAGGTGATCAGGTCTCCCTGGCTGGCTGAGCAGAGGGAGGAGGGACCCAAGCAGAGAGAGGTGGGGGCGGGGGCTGTCCCACTCAGAGCCAGCCTCCTTGAACACCAATAGAAGCAGAAGCTTCCAGATGCCTTGGGTATCATGCCGGGCAAGCCTCTGGCAACCCTGACGCAGATACAGTTATTCCCACTGGCTGAGGCACAGAGAGGTCTACGACTTGCCTAATAGCACACAGCAACTAAATGGCAGAGCCACGGTCATTCATGCCTCCATCTGCCCGTGGAGCATCCCCATAAAGCTGAGCTCCGGGCTAGGAAGGTCCCAGGAGCTGCGCTCCCTGGGATGACGTTTTTGGATCTACCAGACCTAATGAGAGAGGGCGACAGGCAGAAATGTTCCCGCCGCCTCACCTCTGCAACCCAGGCGAATGGTCCCAGACCTGTGGGAGTTGCCCGTGATGGAGCAGGGGCCAGGGAAGGACACCCACACAGGACGCCTACCAACAGGTCCCCCCCACCCCTGCCCAGGGGTGGCCCCGGCCTTTGGTACTGTTCAGAGCTTCTGCTCCTCGATTGAGTGCTCAGGGGCCTTATGTGGCCAGTGGTCACCACCAGGGCCTCTGCAGATCCAGACCCGGTAGAACGTTCCAGTCTTGTCTGTTTTGTTTGCAACGAATCCCTAGCACCTTCCAGGCTCAACACCACAGGACACCACCAATTTTGCCAGCAAGTCAGAGTCTGTGGTCCCAATGGCCTTCCTGAATGTCTGCAGCAGGGTGGTGGCCCTCAGGACCTGGGCCCCTTGGTCACCAGGGTGAGGCCCCCGTTCCAGGAGGGCATGCAGCAGCCAGCCACCCTGCCCAGCTCTGAAGGCTGCTGGGTCCCCAGGGGCAGCAGTGCATGGGACCACGCCGCCCGTCCTTTAGGAGTGCTAGGCGCGCGCACACACACTCCCCCCCCTCACATGCCTAGTGTCACACACTTGCTCACAGAAAATGGGTTCCAGGAGGCAGAGGCAGCTGGGAGGGCCCAGGACCCTCCCCAAAGCCAGCTTCATCCAAGCGAGGGCAGCAGGCCCCGTGTCCTACGTCCCCGCAGACAGGCACGCTTGGCCTGTACATAGGTGTACACACACACATGCACACATTCACGCACACACAATGCCTCTTACACACAGGTGGTCTTACTTAAACACTCAGACACACGATTCCCTCATTGCTTAGCCACCCACCAAGCAGCCTATGGCTCTGTGGCAGCAGCCATGCGCCCCCCTATTCAGGCCACCGAGAAACAGGGCCCTAGTCCACCTGGGAACCCCTAAAGTCCCCTGCCCCAGCAGGCACTCAGATGGTATCCTGGGTCTCCCAAGCTCATGCCCAGGCCCAAAATGAGGAACCTGGGGGTGCTGTGCTTTGTAACCTTCCAGCTGTGGGTGGGGGCAGACAAGCCTGAAAAGCAAAGGGCAGGTGAGGTGGGGATCGGGGGAAGCAGGCATGGGGGAGGCAAGCGGTCCTGGGGACCCTGAGGAGGCAGGCGGCACTGGGGGGCTGCTCCAGGCCTCAGCACAGGCCTGCCTGCTCCAGGAAGCCCTAATAACACCGTGGCAGACTTGAGTGGGTAGGAGATTTATGCAGCACGCGGAGTCAGGAAATCTGTGCCTGAATCATCCTGATGATACTTCTTGTCCCAGCAGAGGTCATGGACAGGGCCCATCCATCCTGGGAAATAACAAAGGTCCCAGGTTTGGCTGCTGGTCTGCAGTGGAGGAGAGAGGCTTAAATCACCTCCTCTGGAGAGCTGGCCGGGCTTGCACGCCAGTGAGTTACAGGTGCAGCATAAATTGACTGGATGTCGGGACACTTGACAGCCATACGGCCGTCTCAGCCTGGGGATTAGCAACTGAGTGGCCCAAGCTGGGGCATAAGCCCCTAAGGCCTACATGGGCAGCAGGTGGAAGGACTGTCCATCCAGGGAGCATGCTGGGTCCACTCAGGCACCTGAGCACTGAGGCCCACCTGCTGGAGCAGCCAGAGCAGCCCCTGCTCTGTTCCGGTGGGAACCCAGCAAGATGCAGGAAGCCAGCGGGGGAGGGAGGTCGCCTGGGGACAGAAAATGCCAAGAATACAATCTCCTACCACAGAGGGAAAACGCACAACCATTAATCTCCTGGCCCCCAGATAGCGGTGGCAGAAGCAGCGCGTCATCCCTGGAGGCAAGGACAGGGATGCAGGTGACAAGAGAGGAGCATCCCCAGGGGAAGGTGGCTAGCACGGCCAGGCTGAGGCAGCTGGGCCTGCAAGGACTCAGGTCCTGCAGCTGGCAGGGGCCCCAGGGTGGGGAAGGCTTGGTCTGAGTCCTAATCGTCCCTGCCCTCCAGTGCCTGCTCCCCCAGGACCTGGGCTGGGGGCTCCCAGGGCAGAACCTTCCTGGGGTTTCTCTGCCTGGGGATGGTGCAAAACCCAAAACCCAAAGCTGAGAAGCCCCAGAACCTGCTGGGCATCTCGCCACCCGGAGCCCGACACCCAGAGCCCCACACACGTGGCCACGCCTGCTCCACTCTGCTCTAGCGTCCTTTATGAACGTGCAGATGGCATGGCCAGGGCCAGGGGGAAGGTTTTACCTTGGGATGAGAAATCAACACTGGCAAATAGCAAATTTACTGCATGTATTCTCATTTTCCTAATACCAGCACCATCTGCTAGCGACTGGGGCTAGCACCAGTCTCCCCCTTTATCTCTCCCATCCGCTTTTTATTTATTTTTTTTCATTTCCTGCAGCCAAGCCCTCCAGATAGCACTGGGTGGAGGTTGAATCAGCAAAGCATCCTGGCTGTGACAGGAGCCCTGGACCTTCCTGCCCCAGGCTGAAGGCCATCCCTGGTTCCGCCTCCGCCAGGCTGCCGAAGGTGGCTGCGGCACAGGCAGCGCCGGGTCATGAGCCCTGTGCAGCTGTGGGCGCTCCCAACCCATGCTGCCCGCTGCTGCAATCACTTACAACACAGAGTTAGCTCCTGGGCATCCTGCCCTGAGCTCAGCAAGTGGGGGCAGGAGCCTGGGGAGTGGCAGGGCAACGGCCGAGGCTGGAACCCCACAATACCAGAAGGGGCTAACACAGTACTTTCCTCACGCAAAGCCAGGAGACGGCAGGAGGGGTGGGCATTTCGGAGCAGCTGCCCTCTTGCCCATGCACACTGGCAGTGGGGTGGCTGGTGTGGCTGGAGCCTGGAAGAGCAAACACCGCAGAAGATGCTCCAAAAACCACCCCAGGGATCCCACAGGAAGGTGAGAAGAGGCCCAGAGGCCCAGGGGAGGCAGGTCTCCTGAAGTTCCAGCCCGGAGCCCGAGGCCCAGGCCTTGCCGATGCACCAGCTGAACTGAGCACCCGCTCTCCCCCATTCTCATGCTGACGTCCCAGGCCCCAGTGCCTCAGGGATGGCACCTGGAAGAGGATGGTTGCCAATGCAGCTAGTTAAGTAAGGTCATGCTGGGCAGGAGACCTGATCCAGCATGACCCATGTCCTTAAAAACGGGGACATTTGACACAGCCACTTTGGGAGGACAATGTGAAGCCACAGAATGTGGCCATCGACTAGTCGAGGAGCCAGGCCTGCCTGGGCAGCAACTTCCTGGTGGCCCTGGGAAGGAACCAACCCACTGACCCTGCGTGTGTGTGGACCCCTGGCCTCTGGGACGTCAGAAGGTGCATTCCTTCCTACTGCTGGGGCTGCCCAGTTGCATCAAAATCACAGCTGACCGGCCCTTCCTTGGGTATCTGACTTGAAACAAGTTACCCACCTGGCAGGCCTTGATGCCCGCTTCCGTTAAACAGAGCACATTGCCGCTGTGACCTACTGCTCACAGGTCCAGCAACCTGCTGGTTAACCTTGCAAACCCCACCTCCCACTGCACCTCAGGCTCTTCTGTTCGCATTTTATAACCAAGAGAACTGAGGCACAGAATGGTTAAGCCACTTGCTCAAGGTCACACAGCTAATAAGCAACAGGAGAAGGAAGCAAACCCAGGCATTCTGGACGAGTCCACTTTCCTCACCACATCCCCAGCCTGCACCCCTGGGTGTGCATGGTGCCATCTCCAGCTTCACACAGGACCACATCCCCAGCCTGCACCCCTGGGTGTGCATGGTGCCATCTCCAGCTTCACACAGGAAGCACATGAAGCCGAGAGAGGGGAGAGGACTTGCCCCAGGCCATAAGGCTGGCAATGACCTCAGCGTATTAGCCTTGGGCTGCAAGCTCCCCTGTCCCAGGTGGTGATGCACCTGGGCAGAGAGAGCCCAGGGCCAGCAACGGGCTGCAGCAGAGACCTGGAGAGGCTGCCATGCTCTGATGGCACCTTATGGCAATAGGCCTCCATGCTCCAGGCACCTCCAGGCACCTCCAAACTGCCACTAGGCAGCCATCAGGAAGGGCCAGGAGGGCAGGGAAGCACTAGGAGCTGGGCCCAGCAGGAGCCCCAGGCAACTCAGAGCCACTCGGGTCAGGTCACTGGCCTCTGCCAGCCTCAGGGACCAAGAGGTGGAACCACAGGGCCTCAGGATACCACCATCATTCCAGGGGGGGCCAAGCACACACTGTCCTGCCTTCTGCCACCTGCACCCCAGCAACAGGCTCAGTGGAGACCACGCCCTTTCCTTGCCACCCTTCTTCCCATCAGCCAAAGGGTGACCCAGCCGTGCCCCGCTGGCCCTGGGCCATCTAGCCACTCGGGGCGGGTCTGGTCAGGTGACACCCAGGCCACATGGATGCCGCTGTTGGTCTCCACTGGGGCTGGGGAGGTCAGGGGAGGGTGCACATGGGCATCCTGCATGGGGCCCGTGTGCCACCCTGACAGAGCTCCCGCCACGCTCCACTGGCACTGCCCCCAGCAGCTCTTCTGGCCAGAGGGAGCCAGCATGTGAGATTGGAGGATAAAATCCGATTTGAAAGAATGTTACTGCTCAGCCCAATGACAGCTTTAAATATTAAAAAGGCATGGAATGTGGGTGGGGGGACGGAGACGCAGTACCAAGCACTAGCCTCAGCTAGCTTCTGCCAACTAGGGAGAACAGGCTGCGGGGTGACGGCGGCTGCAGAGCGCACCCCGTCTCCAAAACCTCCCCAAGATAGGTAATGCATTCATTATTGATGGATCCGCACTCGAGAGTGTAAATTACTGAAACAAACACAGCGTAATTAGGGCATTAGAGGCAGTGTGAGGGGCAGGGCGGGCTGCGCTTGGCTGCGGCTTTCATCTTCGCAGGTGTTCGCTGGGTGGTAGCAGCTCCCAGGCTGCTCACCATATGTACAGCCCAGCTAGCCAGTTCTCAGCTGGGAGGCCCGCGGGGGACTCCCTCCTGCCCAAGAGAGGCATGGGGACCCCAACCTGCCGCACCTGGGGACTGGGGGCGGGGCACACGCGCAGGCACAAAGACCCGGGGCCAGTCTGCGGCTGTGCAGCTGGCGAGCCTGTGTCCCTGTCCCCATGTGTGCCCTCAGGATTTCGTGACAACAATGAAACTGATCAGGCAGCCTCCAGCTCCACAATTAGGGCCAATTGAAGGAGACAAAGAAATCTGCGGAGATCGCAGTGGGAAGTGGTGGCGAGCGCTGGCTTTGAAGGCGCTTTGTGCTCGCTGGACCATCACCGCCCTGACATGAAAGCCGCCTGCCTGCTCCCCTCCTGCCTGGGCAGAAGCCAGCGGGCTGCAGATACCCCATCACCCACTGCTCCTTCCTGGTGGCACCGAGGGCGGCCATGGGCTGGACTCCCCTTTGTTTCTGTGGCTTAGTGGTGGTGGAGGCCCGCAGCCTCGCTGCCTCAGGTGTGAGGCCGCGGGCTCGTGGGCTTGCTGGTGAGTGGCATGCTTGAGGGCATGCGTGTGACCATGCATGTGCAAGTGTCCACGAGTAAGAGCACACACGTATGGCTGCATGTGCACGTAAGTGGCAGGGTTGTGAGTGCATGATGACCACACGCATGTGCCAGTGTCTCTGGGTGCCAGGAGCCACCCAGGGCTGGGAGTCTTGGAATCTGAGGAGCAGGCCTCCCCAAACACACAGTGGCTCTACTTTCTAAAGAATCCAGGCAATGCCCCTCCCTGCTGGGCCCAGCCTGGCTCCTGGGCTGGGGGCAGAGATGGGCAGGTCCGTGGGTACAGGCAGTGGCTCCAGGGACTCGCTGGAGGAGAACCGCCGCGTCCCAGAAGCTGCCTCTTAGCCCTGGATGGGAGTGTCAGGAGGCTGGACCGATCTGCTGTCCTCCCAAATCCAGCGCCCTCATGGGAAGGTGCAGCTGGAGCACAGCCCCCCGGGAGGAGCTGGCGGCTATGGGTGGCCTCCCGGCTGGCATCCCCATAACGGCGCCAACCTGCTCAGGCACGCATGTGCAGCTCCTCTCCTCGTGCCCACAGTAATCCTCCGACTTTACAGCAAATTATTAAAACTCACTTATATTTAATCTGCCTTCTGGAATTAATTGAATTTTTACGCTCAGCAAATGCCACAGTTTGTGCTGCCTTCCGATCGCTGGCTCGGAACAGCTGAACGACAAGGCGGCCGACCAGCCGCAGGCCGCGCAGGCTCTGGGGTGAGAAGGCATCAGGAGGCGCAGGGGCTGCGACCACCCCTCGCCTGCGCCACGGAGAAGCCAGCACTCGGGGTGCTCAGGCAGCAGGAGTGGGGGGTGTGGGTGGCAGCTCGGGGGTGACCTGTGCTGCAGAGCAGAGAGCCACCCAGGACGCAGCAGGCGGGGTCTTCGAGGTGCTGCCGGGGTCTGGGATGCTTCTCCCTCTCCTGATTGCAGGGCCCTGGCCAGCCTCCAGGAGACCCTAGGAGCACCTCCTTCCTGCACAGGCCTTCCAACCCTGAACCTTGGCCAGCGGCTGCCCAAAGATCCAAGGCCACACTGAATACTGGTACTCTCCCCTCTCGCGGGGACACATTAATTGGGGTGCTGGCACTGCAGCAGGAGGGGCAATGTTTTTGGAGTGCACAGGAGCTAAGCGCATCCTCTACACCTGCCAGGTTCAGAGCTTAGGTGAGATGGCACCAGGCTCCCACAGGCATGGAGGTGTCTGCCTGCCTCTTTCCCTGTGCCACTCTGCTCAGCAGTCCTGGGAGGAACACAGGGCTGATTCCTCAAAACCTAGCCCTGGTGCAAGAGCCCACCCTCCCAGCCTGGGCAACCTCACAAGGGCACCTCTGCTCCCTAAACTGGTGGGTCTTCCAATTGGGGTTGGGGCTTCAAACAATGCAGACTCCCAGCCAGGCATGGTGGTGCACTCCTGTGATCCCAGTTACTGTGCAGGCTGAGTCAGGAAGATCCCAAGTTCAAGGCCAGCCTGGGCAACCTAGTGAGACTCCATCTCAAACTAAAATAGAGAAAGGGCTGGGGGTATAGTTCTGCGGTAGAACACCCCTGGGTTCATTCCCCAGTGTTGCAAAACAAACAAACAAACAAATAATTAAATAAAAAGAAAGAGGGACTGGAGCGGTGGCTCAGCAGTTGGAGCACTTGCCTGGCATGCACGAGGACCCGGGTTTGAACCCCAGCACCACATATACAACTAAGCATCAGAGAAACAAAGGCCAGATGAAAAAAATAAATAAAATTGGTTCTCTCTGGGGCTGGAGCAGTGGTGGCTCAGCAGTTATGGTTACGGCGCTTGCCTGGAATGCCCAAGTATGTGAGTTCAAACCCCCACACCCACGTACACAACTAAGTTTCGGAGCAATGAAAGCCATGTGAAAAACTCAATAAAATTTGATTCCCTCTGTCTCTCTCTCTCCCACTGTCCTTCTTTCTTAAAAAAAAAAAAAAAAAAGAAAAGAAATTGATTCTCTCTTTCCTCTCTCACTTAAGAGGGAGAAACCCATTCAGACCCCCAGGCTCTACACCCCCACACACACACCCCCACCGCCCTCCCAGCGGGATCTTCTGGGAAGCAGAGGGCTGGGAGCTGTATTTATCTTTTTTTTTTTTTAAATACCCCATGAGATACAGCCAGCTGGGGCTGGAAGCCTTGTGGGGGAATCCTACAGCTCTGGGACAGGACCCCATCTGCTCCTGCTAGACTTTGCCCTTCTGCCTGCGGAGGTCAGAGTTCAGCCTGACTCACTCTGAGCTCATGGGCACACTGCACTGGTCCCTGGAGTCAGACATGGGAGGCCAGAGATGTCCAGGCTACCTGACCATGCTCCGTGGAAGAGTGGCGTTCGTAGGACCCTGCCCTCTGGGGTCCTTCCCCATGCAGTGCACGAAACCCTCTGCAGAACAGGAGGAGACCCAGCATTCCACCCCAGCTCTCCTAAAGCCAGCTCTTGAAAGACGCTCTACCTGGCACCCCCTTCAAGGCTGCTCAGAGTGGGGTTTCCTCCCTGGGTGCCTGCCTGGCTCTCTAGGCTCTGCAGACGAGGCCCAGGGTGCTGAGAGTGCCCATCCAGGGAGCTCAGGCTTCTCACCACCAGGTACACTGAGCATCCTGGATGTGCATAATCCAAGTCTGGCCTTCCTTGCTCTGGGGCTGCCAGTCTGCCTGGTGCCCCGCAGGGGAAGGGAGCTGCCTCCCGCTCTCAGGGTGCTTCCTCCCCCAGGCAGGGGCAGGACAGCCTGCAGAGCCCAGCAGAGAAGAGCGTGGTACCAAGTCTCCCTCACATCCTCCAAGCCAGGCCCTGGGCCGGTCCTGCACAGCAAACCCACTGAGTCACAGACCAGCAGGACCATAAAACAGTGCTTGGTCTACTCCAGGGCCTGGTGACAGCACGGATTTGCCTGGGTTGCCAAAAACCACCACAGACTGGGGGGCAATGGCCAGAAACTTCCGTCCTCACTGTGTGGGGACTGGATGTCTGGGCTCAGGGATGGCACGGCCTGTTTCTGGTGTGGGCTCTCCACTGGACCTGCAGACGGCTGGGTGCTCACCTGGCAAACAGGGCAGGGGCTTGCTGGGCCCTTCAGACTAGGGGCCAACCTTATGGCCTCCTTAGTCACACCCTTGAGCTTCCAGCAGGCTTCAACTCAGGGATCGGGAAATAGCAGCATTTAGGCCATAACAGGGACCCCCTGATGGGCATCATCACCACTGCCAGCCCAGGAGACAGCCTCTGTGGGCAACCTGGCATGGACCAGGAGGGCAGGAGCAGAGAAGACTGGAGAGGCAGACTGTCAGGAAACAGAGAACCACTGCCGGGCTTTCCTGGTGTGCCGGGGCTGCCTGCTTCCTGCGCCAGCCACCTGCTCCCAAAGGCTCTGAATTTCCCCTTTCCCGCCTCTCATCTGCAATTTTTCCACCACAAGACTGGACTAACCACACGGCCAGAGCCTCCTCTGGTTCTCTGTTGCCTTCCCCACCGCCTGCAGAAGCCAAGAAACATCCAGAGTGGACTTCTAGAGCCAGAGAACTGGCAACTCAGTCAGGAGCAGGGCATGCTTGCCGTTCTGTGGGGAGCCCTCCCCTGTGCCTCTCTGTGGCCTAGGGTGCCTACTATCCCCATCCCCAGCAACAGATCCAGATGCTCAGCAGCCTGTCTGGATCCTCAGTGCCGAGCACCCACCTGATGGCTAAATGAGGGAGCCCTGTGCGTGGAGGGACAGCATGCTGGGCTTGGACGGACCTTTAGGACCAGCTCTAAGACCCTGTAGTTTGACGACTTTCTCCCCAGCCCAGACCGGGCAGCAAGAAGCAGCGTCACTGCGGGAGCCCAGGGCAGAGGTGGGCTCCTTGGAGTGACCAGGAGGCCATGCCAGGAAACAGGCCTCGGCAGATCTTCCCCACTTAGTCCCGGGAAGCTCCCAGGCCCCTGGGGAGCACCCCGCTGTCCCCAGAACTCCAGGACACATCTCGGCCCTGTCTGCCCTGCCCCTGGTTCCAGTCCCAGCCTGCAGCTGGTCCAGCTGGTCTCTGCTCTGCAGCCCTGGCTGCCCAGCAACAGGGCAGGCGATCACCATACATTAAGACATAATTACTCTGCGGGAATTTACAACACAAAGCGCCCTCCCCACGTTGGCTGCAGAAGGACTCCAAGGACACAAAGCACGGCTGTGTCTGCAGACCCCAGAGCTGGCCCCAGCCAGAGTTTCAAAAGAACTGGGCAGGCGTTCTGCAGGACCCCTTTCCCCTCCGGGCAGCTCTGCCCAGGGTGGGCCTCTGGCTCCCCTAGTCCCGGGCTCTGAGTGACAGCACTGGGATCCCCTTTTCTTCCACCAAGTCCTCTCTGCTGGGGACACCGGAGCCTTGGGGCAAAGAACCCCAAAGCGCAAGCCCCCTATTGGCTGGTCACCTGGAGAGAGGAGTGGCCTCCAAGCAACACAGGAATCAAGACTCCAGAGCCAGGCCTACGTGAGGGCTCCACTACCTGTCTCTACTCTGGGGGAGCTGAGTATCCAGCTGGGGAGACTCCAGGAAAAGAAGGAAGGTCGTCAAGTGCCACAAACATGGTAGGAAGAAGTGGCCAGGACTCAGTGGCCATCCTGAGGGCCTCCAGGAGGAGGTGGCTTTCCAGCAGAGATCAGAAGGTGGGGAAGAAGAGAGGGGCATTGTGAGCAAACACCATGAACAGGGATGGGGGGCAGGGGACAGAGCCGGGAAACAGCGGCTGCCTCAGAGAGGCACTTGGGAGGGCCAGCAGCTGGAGGAAAAGATAGTCATGTGGCTCACCCTCAACGCTTCCTGGCCACAGGACCCCCGGTAAGGGGGTGCACCCTGCAGCTCCACTTCTCCCTGCAAAATCAAACCAGTACTGAGAGCCGCAGTACCTGTCGCGCACAATCAGAGGGTCCGCCAACGAGGGCCACACAAGAGAAAGGTGAGAACAGTTCTGCTGCAGAGAGGGCACCAGCTCTGCAGTAAGGGGCGCATGGAGCCCGCCGCATGCCTCTTCCTGTAACCTGGGGAACTGAGGGCTTGTGGCAGGAGTTCCCCAGCCAGGGGTGGGGGGTGGTTCTCTCTCCCTCTAGCCAAGAACGCCAGCGACTGTGCACAGCGGCTGTTAGCAGCGGAGGCCTGGCGCCGCCCTCCCAGGTGTGGACAGGGAATATCTGGGGCCACAGGCCCTTCCTGCGGACAGGCCCCTGACAATCTTCAGCCTGCTGGGCGCCAGCCAGGGCGGAGGCTGGGAGGAGCCAGCCTTATCAGAAGAATCGCAGGGCCTTTCACCAGCCTCCCAGGCTCCTGAGAACAAAGGCTGCGGCCTCCCCCACCAGCTGGCTGACAGCTGAGAGAGCCTCAGAGAGGGGAAGGAGCCTGCCTGGAGGCACACAGCTGGCTGCATCCCAGGCTCTGCCCAGGGAAAGGGGCAGAGGGCAGCCCAGCCAGGAAAAAGGTATCAGCTGAAGAACAGTGGAGCCAGGGTAGGGGCTTATCTGTCCTGCAGGGGTGGGGTGACCCCAGCTTTTCTCCAAAACTCCTGGGCAAAGGTGGAGAGAAGCTGCAGGGCGCCTGAGCCTCCCGGGGCTCAGGCAGTGAGGGTGTAAAACGAGCCCCCACCAGGCACAGGGAACTCAGAAATCTGCTGCACTTGGCCGGCTCAAGGACTTGGGGTTTGGAACCCTCTGCTCTGTGGGCCAGGGGTCCCCGCTGCTGACTGCGGCTGGGGATGGGCGAGGGTCCTTGCGCCAGAGGGTCTGTGCTCTGCTCTGGCTGGCCCAGAACCCCCTCCTCCACCACCAAAAGTGCCTTCGGTGCACCCCGTTTCTGAGGGTCCTCACCAGGCCCCGCTCCTTGAACAGCTCACCATGGGGGAGCCGGGCACTCCTGCTATCTGGGACCCCAACTTCAAGGATCTCACCCTTCACCCACCCCACAAAAGAACCTCAAAGGAGAAGAGTGTCCAGGTGCTGGAACCGGCCATCTGGCCTGCAGCCCCTCGCCCTCCTGAGGTCAAGGAAGGACTTGGCCGCTCTTGTCAACCAGGCAGTGTGGCACACACGTGGAGGGTCAGCTGAGATGACCACTGCCACATACGTCCCTGCATACGTTCCTTGGGTTCTAGGGAGGCAAGGCAAGACGGAAGCTGGGCATTCCGGGGAACACAGGGCTTCTGTGGCAAAGGCACCAGAGTCCAGGCTGGAATGCCGGGATACACCAGGCTCCAGTCCCTCCCTGGACCCCTTGGGGAAAACAGTGTTGGGAAACCTCCACTCCAGGGACCAGGACCCTCCAGAGAGATCTCCTACACCGATGCCCTTGCACCCAGGAGGGCCTTGATTCTTCAAAGCATGGGCCCAAGGTTCTCTCCAGGAGGGGGTGGTCTGTGGGGCCTGCTGGAGGCTGAGGACCCAGAGCCCAGCTCCCCCATCCCAAGAGCCTCTGTGGACCCCAGCAACCAGGGCCCAAGGCAGCGGGGAGAGGCTACTGGAAGGCCAGCAACTCTCCATGCCTTTACATTCAAGGTCCTTTCCCCTTAGGTTCTGTAAGACCCATTTATTTTCACATTCCAGTTATATCTGAGACCACATCCCTCTACACACGCTTTTCTCTCTGGAACCCAGTGACTGAGAAGCTTTTGGTAATATTGTGTATTAAGGACGTACCATAAAAATAAATTGCATTGTAAAAGTGGCCTCTTAACGGACAACCTTAGCTCCAGGGTTAAACTTCTAATTCATATTGTTACCCACAGAGAGATCAGATAAATCAGAGGGCACCCGGCTTTCTGGTGCCAGCTCCTGTGGGACTCTGGCCTGGCACAGAGGTCAGGCTGGGCCCCAGGACCAGAAGCCTCTCCCAGGTAGTGCTCCCCAGTGTTGCTCCAACACTGCCCGCGTCGACAGGACCCCAGCTCCGGGAGACAGCTGTCAGGCACACTCAAACAGGAAGGGAGAAACCCAACGCACCAAATGCCAAAATATAATGAAAATTCAAACAGCTAAAACAAATATAACCATAAAAGATTGGAATCCTAGAAAAGCGAACTCTACAATTAAGCCGTTTTCTGCTATATAGTGATAATCACCTAATTATACTATTAATGACAGTTCAACCTGCTTTGAAATAAAAGGACATTCTTCCATAACAGGGTGCCAGCTGTTAGTTACAGATGTCAAACATCTTTAAAGCGTTATTATTAAGGAGAGAACAAAAAAAAAAACCCTATAAAATGAACGCATCCGTGCCTCCCCTCTCTGCAAAAAAATCGCAATTAGCCGCGCGCATTTGCAGTGCCCACGTGAAAAAATAAAAATAAAATGTAAAAGCCCAAGGAAGAAACTGGAAGGGGGAGAGAGGCAAGCCACCCCGCCAGCCCTTCCACGGGGCGTCCGTCTGCACCACGCAAGGAGGGTCCTTGTATATTTTAACGGCATCTTTAATTCCTTCCAAGAAATAATCTCCGGAACCAGGATGTTTATGCCGGATAACAGATCTCCTGGCGATTCCGCCAGAACTCCCCCGGTAAACACAAATCGTCAAGCGCCTGGGGGGAAGCAGTTAGCCGCAGTCAAAGCTGGAGGGACTGCAGGTCACCGAGGTGGCAGCAGCCCGCCCGCCCCTGCCCACAGACATATGCTCGGGCTTATTCCCTGCCAGTATTTCTTCAAACTGTGTGCGCCTTTGACATTCTGTAGCGCCAAGGTGTAATAAATATCCAACTCTGTCTTCTGACAATAGGCAGCCACATTTAATTAACTGGAGCGTAAAAAGCTGGGGGCCGGGGAGAGGGGGCTCGGAGCCAGCTCCAGAGCTGGGATTAACCTTTTAAGCCAGCCGCTGGCAGGGCAGGGGCCAGGCCGCAGCCTTGTCAGGAGGGTGTGAAGACAAGCTTTCTGGGCCCGTAGGGAGGGGTGGGGCCAGGCCCCCTGCCTGCAGGGCTCTCATGGGCCTCACAGGAGGGCCTGAGGGTGGGAGAAACAGCCCCAAGCCTGCCAGCTGACAGCACCCTCTGGGAGATCTGGGAGAATGTCCGCTGCCTTCCAAACCTGCCACCTCTCGGGCTCTTGGCAGCAGCCCCAGATGCCCTTGAAGAAAGGCAGAGATGCCCAGAAAGGAAGCGTGCAGCTCAGGGTCCCTCCTGCCAGATGACTCGGAGGTCACCTGACCCCAGGACCTTGTCCAGGGGAGCAAAGACAGCCTGGTGGGGCAGGGCTCCTGGCCCGCAGATAAGGAAGCCTAGGGGTGTGGCGGAGAGCTTCAGGGCAGGTGGGGCCTCCAGGTGTCCTGTCTAGTGGGAAGAAGCTTCCTCGCTCCACCTGAGTTGGGGGAGACCAGGGTGAGCCACTTTCCCTCTCTGGGTGCAGCTGAACAATGGAAGCTGGGATTTTCCCAGGCTGGCCTCTGCCCGCAGGGCCGAGGAGAGGCACTCTGGGTGCTGCTACGGGAGGCCACTTACCCAGTTTACAACTTCCATGGCCGGCCCTCAATAGCTTCCTCTCCCACAAGAGTGCGGGGCCCAGCAGGCTGTGCACCAGTTGGACATCCTCCAAGACCAGCTCAGGCTCAGGCTGGGGGCGGCCTGTCAGCAGCCAGGACCTGGTGCTGCTGCGCCCCGGCGGGGGGGGGGGGGGGCGAGCTCCCTGCAGTCCCCAGAGACGGAGCCCACGAATGGCCCCCACTGGCCACATCCGCCCACTCCCGATTCCCGCTGGGAATGGTGGCAGCTGTCCCTAATTCCCAGAAGCGCTGTTTTCTATGGAACTCGGCTTTGGAGAAATTTCTCTTCAATTCCCAGGAAGTTCCCCGGAATACATGGAGGCAGCTGGATCGTGCGGGTTCCGCTGAGCAGCTAAGGACTGGGGTGCTTCCTGTGCATACACTGGCAGAAGCTGGGTGCCTGCTGGCCACCTGCTCTGGCCTGGCCCACTGTGCTGGGCCCCGGCCGCTATTAACAGCAGCAATGAAAGTCACTGCTGAGCTCCGTAGTTTCCAAAGAAAACATGCTACAAGATGCAGGAAGAGAGCAGGGCTGCACACAGCGCCACTGTGCAGCTGGGAAAACGGAGGCCCGGAAGACAGCCCCGGCCTCCTCGGTGACCTGCAGTCCCTCCAAACAGCTAAAACAGTGAGGACATGCCCCAGCCATCCCTGCCAGGGACACACCCCTGAGGACGGACACACGTGCACGGAACCCACGGTGCTCAAAGCAGCCCTGCTCACAAGAGCCAGAAGGGAAGGCCACAGAGGGTCATCAGCTGAGCGGGGACCACCATACACAGGGTGTGCTCAGCCACGGGATGGGGCTCAGAGCCAAAGATGAGCCTTGGAGGCATGGAGCTGAGAGCAAGACACCAAGCTGGTCCCACTGGCAGGACAGGCAGGCCCCACACACAGGCAGAAGGCAGGTCTGGTGACTCTGCTCCTGGGGACACGGTTTCTTCTGGTGGAAAATGCCTGGGAACCAGATGATGGGGTACCCAGGTGATTTGGTGAACACGTTGAAATCCACTGAAATTACACTTTAAGCGAAATCTCACTGCATGAAAATTACGTCTCAACAGTTTTTCAAAAAACGAAGACACCGAGAGGGGAAAGGATCTTTGTGCAGTGGCCCTGGCAAGGCAGGGTGGTTTGTTCCAGGGTGGGTTCTTTCCTCTAGGTTCTGTGAAGTTCTGTGCCAGGATCCTCTGGTGGTGACCATGAGGCTTAGGAAGTGGAGTCGTTACTGCCTCTGGAATCAGAATGTTGGTGTTCAAACCTTGGCTCTACCTCCTCCTGCCTGGGTGACCTTGGGTAAGTCAGTTAACGTCTCTGTGCCATTTCATCCTTGACAGATGGGGGCTGAGGATAACACTGCCTGCCTGACAGGCTTGAGGGCTGGATCAATCACAAGAAGCCCCTCCAGTCCTTGCCTGGGAGTTCGGGGGTCCCTATGAGCAGACTCCCACACCTGGGCTGAGGTCACCCCACTTGCAGGCCTCTGCCAGGACTCCTGTCTTGGAATGCCCTGACCTCTTCACCCTGCTTCCTCTCCAGCCAGGGCCATCCTTCCAGGAACAGGGCCCGCCCCTTCCAGAAAGGCTCCCCTTCTTGGACCTTCTCCAGCACCTAAAGAGGCCAATGAAGTTGGGTGGCTGGGGCTGGGGCCCTCGGAACCCTGGGAGGAGGGCTGGGACCCATAGTGGCCTCCTCCTGGCTCTGTATCCCTGCATCTCCAGCTCTGGAAAAGAGGGGGTCAGGCCCTCCAGGGCAGGGGCAGGACACTGAAACTGCTGTTCTCTGGGGTCCACCTGGTCCTCAGATCCAAGGCCACCTGCTAATGGAAACCACCCCTTCTTCCTTCCTGAAACTGCCACTTGGAGGTTTCTGCCTCCACCCCCAAATGCACTTCCCCATTTCACGGACAGGCACTGCTGCCAGGCTGAAATTCCAAATGTGTCCCTCACTGTGTCCAGCCCTGCCTGCCACCACCTGGACACTGGCTGGCCTGACCTCTCCCCACTTCCTTGGGATCTCATCATCTCTGACCTGACTCTGTTTCAGCCCCTAGGCTCCTAAGTGACCCCCAAGAAGAGCCAGTGACCGTCCCAGGCCCGAGCCGGTGTCCCAGGCCCAGGCTGCCAGCCCTTGCATCTGCCCGGGGGCTGAGGCCCACCTTCCGTGGAACTTTCTCAGCCGGAGACACCCCCGTGGCTATCAAGAAGGCAGGCCAGCCCCACACGGGCCAGGCACTCGAGGGGCAGTGCGATAAGGGGCCGTGGACTCACTTTGCTTAAGTTCCAGTAGCCCTGCATGGCCAGGTATCAGGCAGCAAGGCCTAGCCCCAGCTCTGTGCCCTGGGCCCTGGAAGGGTACGCCTGACTCCATGGCTGGCCAGGCACAGCCCCATGTGCCTTCTTGGAAAGGCGGAACCTGGGCCTGCTGGAACAGAACCTGCCCTCGCCTTGGAGCACACAGTACAGCTGTGACCCGAGGAAAAAATCTTTCTCCCCTTCTAAACCGCCTCCTGCAGAAAGTCCTCCCAGATCCCTCTGAAAACTGGAATCACGTGCAGTCCCCAGTGGCAGTTGGCAGGGCTCCAGCGGGACCTCTGACTTACTTTTAACCCTCCCCTAGCCCTCAGGTCTGGAACCCAACAGGTGCTCAGGAACTGCCAAGGCAGCCACCCTGGGTCTCTGGCCAAGCGGGGCAGGGAGAACGGGCTGGTGGCAGGTTATCTGCTCTATTACCCCTCCCACCCACTCACCCCACCAGTCTGACCCGCCAGCTGCCTTGCTCCACGCCCCAGCACCGGGGAGGTGACAGAGCCCTGAGTCAGGGCCTCAAAATCAGGATGAAACGCCAGGCAGGTGCAGGTTTTGGCTTCAACCAGCCAAATACAACCTCGCAGGCTCCTCGTGACCCTCTCTGCAGACCAGGCCCTGTGCCCTGGCTTGGCCACACAGGGTGTGAGTCCTCAGAGCCAGGTTCCTGAATGGTACCCCGGAGGCCCACGGAGAAGCACCGGCAGAGGCGGGTCAGGAACCTGGGCTCACGCCACCCCTGCTCAGGCACCAAGGTCTCCCCAATGCTGACCAATAGTCACGCCCGCTGAGGACTCCCCACAGTCCTGGAGGAGGTCCCCAGGCCAGGTCCCTGTGCCTGGGCAGGCGACTTCAATCCCATCTGGCCGCTCAGCTTCCTGAGAGCTGTTTCTCAGCAAAGCCTGCTCAGCCTGGGGACCCCGGGCCCCAGCTCATGTCTCGCCTCAAACCCCGGAAGCTGCCAGAGCCTTGCTTTTCTCTACCCCCGCACGGGTCTCCACCCTCTGGGGCTCAGGCAGGAAGTGGCCTCAGCGCCAGGCAGAGGCCATCTCCAGGGACTCTAGTTCAGTGGGCCTGTATGGCTGCGGGCGGGTTCGAGGCCCTCCAAGACCAGCCCCGGGGCACATGGTGTAGGCAGCATGCGCTGAAGTCACCACTGCTGAGAAGAAGAGAACACAAGTGCACACGGGATGAAGACGGCGGTCCCCGGCAAATGCTCTCCCGCCCCGCCGTACTGGCACCCGGTGGGGACTCCAGAGCTCTGCCTTGCGGCTCCCGCCCCCTAGAAATGGGATGACAAGGACACAGGAGCCATGGGAGCCTGGACTCCACGCTAAGGACTCTGGGTGTCAAACCCTTACCTCTCGCTTTACACCTGGGTAAACTGAGGCACATTGCTTAAGTCCCTGCCAAGCTCTCACGATGAGGAAGTGGCAGGGCTGGGGTGTGTTTGACACATGCGCTCCCTCACCAATGAAGACCTGGACGGCAGACAGCTCAAAGAAAGGTGCAGCCAGTGCTGGTGGGGGTGAGCCCCAGGCTGTCACTGTGGCACTGCACCATAGGCGGAGGGGACAGCACCCTAGACTTGCCAGGCTCCAACCCAGGAGAGCCCTGGTCCCGTCCCAGGAGGCACCCTCAACTGCATGGGCCACAGTCCTTTTCCAGAGCCAGCGCCCAGCTGCTGTGGGACTCTTGTCTTGATGAGGACCCCCGCACTGACCCCCAGGAGCCCCGGTCAAGAGCGGAGGGGAGCAGGACTTCCGGCGCTGTGGGCACAGCCAGCTCTGTCCATGGTTTGGCGCGCCAAGGGCCTGCAGTGAACCTGGAGTTGTCTGACCTCTGCTCAGGCCGGTCCAGCCACTGAGCTGCCGTGTGAGGTGTGAGTCATGGCCCCACCTCCAGACTGGGAAACTGAGAGAGGGAGGAGGGAGCTTTCCCAAGAGTGGCCACCCGCCCGCCCCGCAGGCCCAGGGCGCCGTATCTGGGTCACGAGTTCGCCCCAGCCACTGATGAACCCCATGCTGAAGTCATCAATGAATATTCATGAACCTATCCGGTTCCACACTTTCATTTCTGGCCCAAATTAATAATTTATCAGGAGGTTCATGAAAATCAGACAGGGCTCATTAGCAGCTCCCCAAAAGGCACTCTGGTCTTCCCACCGGCCCTGGGGAGGGGTGGTCTTCCCGCAACATGACACCCCCATCCCAGAGATGACCCTCACCATGGTTTTCACTGGACCCCCCCACCCCGGGGAGCTGAGGCTCCAAGCCCTTGGTGCAGCCCACTGGAAACCCCCAGCAGCTCCAGCAGAGGACGCAGCTTCTCCCTTCCCAAGGGCATGGCCACCCCTACCTGGAGAGACAGAGGGCGCGTGTCTGGGTGGCGAATGCGTAGCTGAAAGGTACCATCAGCACCTCCCATCCCACACGCTCTTCCAGAACCTTCCTACTCTATCGAGTCCCCGCCAGCTGACTCTGGTTGGGCTTGTCCCTCTCTTGTCACCAAAAGAAAGTGGCATGGATGATGCTCTGTGACCTCCAAGGGTGTGCCTGGCCACCAGGCAACCAGACACAAAGCGGGGCCACCTTTCAGAGGCTCCCGACCCAGCAGAGAGGCCTGCACCCTCCAGCTGCAGCAGGACAGAGGCCAGCCTGTGCCTCAGGCTCCTGCAGAATTCCTGGCCCGCAGCATCCCCAGCACAACAAAGCCATGTGACTTCATGACCACACAGGTACTCAAAAAGTCTCCCTCCCTCCATCCCCAGAGACCCTCCTGTCAGCCCCAACTGTTCATGTGACCTGTCCGCCCCTGGGCTGGTGTCCTGGGGTTAGGGAAGGCAGGGCTGAAACTTCCCAGGAGCGGGGTGGGGGGATGGGGTGGGGAGCAACATCTTGCTCCTGGGCCCTCAGGATCTAAGATAAAGGCAACTACACCCTTGTCAGGTTCCCAGGGCGGCAGGAAGTGGCGGAGCCCCAGCAGTTGCAGCTGGGGCCGAGGCACCCTCCCACCCATGCCTGGCAGTAAGTTCCATTAAGACCCGGCTCTGCCTCCCCCTCCCCTTCTTTTATGTCCCCTGCCTGCCCCCTTTCTCTTGTCAGATAATCACGGAAACCAGCAAACGGTTGACACAGTTACCAAGACAACAGAGGCAGGCCTGCGAGGAGGGCCAGAGCTGATCCTAAATGAATTACAGGACAGAGTGGCAAGGGGGTGGCAGGGTGGGACCAGTTCAAAGCAGGCCTGGGCCTGAGACAAGATGCTGCTGGCCTGGCTCTGCCACTTGCGGGCGTGACACCGCCATCCCCCTCCCAGGGACACGGAGGGGGAACGTGGGTCCCTCACAAGGAAGTTCTCCACCAAGACGCCCTCCACCAGCCTGGCCTGATGCAGCTCTGCTTGTGGGGACGGCGGGGCAATCCTGCCAGTGTGGTACTGTCTCTCCTCTGCTGGGCATGGGCTAGATGGCAGACAGCCATTTCGTGAGTCCGAGCTCCTCAACGGCCCCCATTCCCACCCCATGGGGGCCCATGAGCAACACCCTCTGTTGGGGACGAGATGGCCTGGGAGGGGCCCTCTTCTCTGACACCAGTATGGAATCCACAGCTGGGAGCTATTAATCCAAACAGTCATTGTGGCAAAGGGTCTACAGCACTTGGTCCCTGCTTCCTGCCCATTAACTCACCCAGTGCTCTCCACAACCCTGGGACTACTAACACCATTTAATAGACACAGAAACAGAGGGCCCAGAGAGGGTAAGTACCCTGCCCAGAGCCACACAGGCAGGAAGCAGCGGAGGCAGAATGTAACCTGGTGCTCTGGCCCCAGTCTCTATGATCAGGCAGCGCTGGTGGGGGAGAGCCTGCTGACCTTGAACCAATAAGGCTACCCAAAGAAGCCAACGTGGAGGACCCAGCTCTCAGCCCCACCCACCTCTGTGTCATGGAGGGCAATGCTAGGGCCCTGTGCTACTTTCTGCTCTCCCCACACCCTCTCCCAGCCTTAGGCCTTGCACAGGTATGATTGGCTTGAGATGGTTTCAAGATCGTTTTGAGAAACGCTGGGTGTCTGGAGCCCAGCTCAGGGTCTGGAGAGGTGAGGGCCAAACCTGTCTCTTGCCAGGGGCATCAGAGATGTGTGTCTGGAGAGCAGAGCTCAGGGACACACACACTGTTGCCCACCCACACAGCTCCAGCCTCGGTAAGTCTCAGGGAACCTAAGACTGTGTCCCTGGCGGCTCCTGCTGGTCGAACGCTGCTGGCTTAGAACCCTCTTTGAGAACCATGGAGGTGTAGGCCTCCGCTTAGCTGCCAGTCTCCAGAGGCACAGTCCCAGGGCCACCAGCCGAGACCAACACAGCCAACAGTGGGTCCACACCAGACCTCACCTCTCACCTACACCATCTATGGTGGCCAGGCTGGACAGCCAGCTGCAGGCCAGCCCGAAGGAGCTCCTGACCCACTGCCCCGGTGCTGCTCCCGCTCCTGCCTCTGGCCACACAGACATCCCCGGGGCCTCAGGGCTTTTGCTCGAGTTGCCCTCTGCTTGGGCACTGCCCCTGGGCTTTCCCTTTTCTCTGGCCTCTGCCCACATGCTGCTTCCAGACACAAACTGCATATGGGACATTTCGTGAGGGCAGTCCCTAGGGCTTTCAGCCACCTCTCCAGGCGCCTGGGCCTGTGCCAGGCACATGGAAACGCGTCTTCAGCAAATGGACGCACTTGGCCAGAGGCTTGGGATCCCACCTACCCACGCACCCTCAGGTTCCGTGGCATGGGCTGCATGATGTCGACACCCCCCAAACATGGTTCCAACCTGACCTGGCATCCGGCACCAGCAGTCTGCCTCCCTGGTCAAATTCCCTCCCGCCCATCCTGGGAGGCTCCCACTCGCCACCTCCCCCAACTCCTGGCCCAGCACCCAGCCTGCCCTGCCCAGTGGGCTTCTTCCCACCAGGAGCCAAGCTGGGCTGAGCCATCTGTCCATCCCCACCTGGGGAGCACACGGTGCAGGGGGCTGAGGGGATGAAGACCCGAGCCACGGTGACTGGATGGCGCATCCTTCTGCACAGGCTTGCTCGTGGCACCTCTCTGTACGCATGGGCTTCTGGAAGGGGCTCTGTCATATCGACACTCCCTGGGAGTCCCTGGGCCTCCTAAAGGGCATACAGGCTTCAGAGCTACCCTGGGGGTGGCCTCCCCTTCTCCTTTCTGTGACCTTCCTGGACACAGTCACCCTGAAACCAAACTGTGGCCTCCAGTGCCCTGCATACACCTCTTGGCTCCAGCATTGGGTGCTCTGGCTACTCTGTCCCCACCCCACCTCTGTTGGCCAGCACAGGATAGGCAGCGCCCAGCATACTGGCAGGACAGTTCTGAATGGCTTCCCTATTCCCTGTCTCCTTCACCGCTCCGGGCTGTTCTAGTCTCCTTCCACCCAGCCTCACCCCTAGCTCCAGGCCTGCAAAGCTGGTCTCCAGGGCCACCTCCTCCTGGAGTCTGCCTGGCTCTCCTCTGCCAGCTGCTTCTAGGAGATTCCGAGCGCACCCTCTTTGCTCATCCTGCCATCTGGCTGTTCCTGAGCGACGTGAGGACATGGCACAGACCCTGGTGATGCTGGGCGGGCTCAGTGGGGCCTGCTGGAAAGATGCTCTGAGCGTCAGGCTCTCCCTGTCCCCAGCGCAGAACTAGGTCAAACACACAGGCTCTGCATGCACGGCGGTTCCGACAGGGCAGGCCTGCACGTGCCCAGGCTGAGCTGGCTGTCAGAGGGGACCCCAAGAGACTACCAAATCCAGAGAAGGGGGTGCGGCTGGCTGGCTGACCTCCAAGGTCCCTCCCAAGTCCAATGTTCCATGACTTCCTGACCCTGCAGGCCATTAAGCAAGTGGCCAAATGCCCACTGGGCAGCGGTCCAGGCCTGGTCAGAGGGCGCTTCCTGTCTCACGGAGGGCGGGGCTGGGAGGGAGACTGGCAGGCGCTGGTCCTCTGCAAGGCATCCGGAGAGGCTGGGTGGGCAGATCAGGGCCTGGCTTAACTCAATCCCTGCCAACGCCCACCAAGCCGCCACCCCACCCTTAGCACAGCTATACCTGGGGCTCAGGGCAGCTTGCGGGCCCAAGAGAGCTGTGGAGGGCTGGCATGGGTGGGGCTGAGAAATACACCTCCCCCAAAAGACTTATAAGAAAATTCTCACTGATTTTTTTCCCTTTTACCCCAAGCTTTCACAGCTCTAAATATGCCACACTTAGTAGTTTTACGAGCAAACCAAGCTATACATCACACAGTTTTATGTTCCTGAATTAACAAAAGGACTTTAAATCTATATGGAGCTCTTAAAAAAAAAAAGGAAAAAGCAAGAGAACACCATGTCCATTTTTACTCCCTCACCCCCAAATTCCCAGTTCCCTCCTAATGCACGCCCCCTGTGCATCCCTGGCTCTCCGACCTGGCAGGCCACCACCGAGACGCAGATCCAAGTGTGGACTAGGGCTGGCTTCCCTGCCCCTCTTCAGAAGGCTACACAAGGGCTTGGGAGACCTAAGTTCTTTTTCTGCAGAGTGTGAGGTCTTGTCCTGTCTGGGCAACAGGCTGCGTCTACCAACCACATCCCCCCACCACCCAGGGATTACAGCAAGGCGCCCTGTGTCCCTCACCTGTGTCCCTTGCTGTACAATGCCAGGGTAGACCAGATGACTCAACTGAACCCGTCACCTGAGAGGCTGCTCCATTCACAAGTGTCCACATCCAGAGGAGCAGGCATGGGGCTTGGGGCCACCTCCAGATGCCTTGCGCCGGGCCAGTCTGGGAGCTGTGTGACCTGGCCCTTCTCCTTCTGCAGAAGGAAGGTGCATCCCTGCCCCACCTGTGGGCCAAACCCAGGAGCAGAAGGACCATTTGCTCCAAGGGCACAAAGACCCTTCTCGTTCCAGAGTCAAGAAGATAAGAAACAAGAGCTTCCAGCAGGGCCTATCAGACTCCCACCCATGGTGTAGAACATACTGAGGAGAGGAAAAATCTTAATGAGAACCAAATTGCACAGGGGGGTGGGAACCAGACCAGGCCCCTCTGAGAAGGGCTGGGCTGCAGCTGGGACAAAAGGGCCCCTGGCTTTCCCAGCGACAGATGGAAATGTGGCGGCCCTCCCCATTTCTCAGGGGTATCAAGATTAATTGGCGACTGCCTGGAAAGTGCTAGATGGGAGCAGAAAAGCCTGTCCCCGCTGAGTTCCTGAGCTGTAAATAAGCAGCTTTCCCAATCACAGCTAAAACAGCAATGCTTTCCTCCTATCCCACTCCATCCCATTCAGCCTGGGCTGCCCCAGAGCAGGTCTGGGGGGCTCCGGATCCCACCGCAAAGGCCAGGGCCTGCTGAAGACCCCACAGCCTCCCTGCACCAACCTGGAGCTAGGGTGAGCTGGTAACTGGGGGAACCTGGCCTGGCCTGGCCTCGGACATTTCCCCCAGCCCAGGTGGCTAGTCAGAGCCCCACACCTGGCCTGCACTCGGACTTTCTGGAAGCAGTGAGGGTGGGGTGGATAAATCCGAGTGGCTCCTTAGGGGCCACCCCGGCCAACTTCACTTTTCCAAGGACCCCAGCCCTTGGCAAAGAACATCCCAGGTACTTCCAAGGCCATCCTTCAATGGGACCAGGCCAGGCCCCACCAGTTGACGACTCAGTGTAGGCTCAGTGGGCCACAAGGGGAAAACAGGTTCCAAGGGAGACGGGATTCTGCAAGCAGCTGCCAGCAGGCCCCACCGCTGCTGGCCAAGCCCAGCCCGCTCCTGGCCTCAGTGTCCTCACGAGAGATCCTGGAGCATCCTTCCTAGCAGTGGACAGGGATCCGGAGGGGCGGCTGGGGTCACCAAGAGTTCATCAGGGGTGGGTCAGCTGACAGCTGAGCAGTCTCCCTCCAGGAACAACAGGAGCAAGATAAGGGCCAGCACCAATGGCCGTCCCCTCCCTCACGTGTTCCACAAATATTTATTAAGCAAGGACTGTGGAGCCAGACCGCCTGGGGTCGAAGCATGCTGTGTCATTTACTGCTTGTGTGACCTCAACCTCTGGGTACCTCAGTTTCCTTGGCTGTCAAAGAGGACAAGAGTAGCCTGGCCTCCCAGAATCCTTCTGATAATTAAATGGACACCACCTCTGGTGAACGGGCCCTGTGAGAGGTGGCCACGACCTCCTCCTCCTTATTATCCTTGTTTTTAGTTTCTATGATTGTTATTATTGGCCTGGCACAAAGCCCAGCCTGAGGGAGACACACGGTCCGCACCTGCGTGGAGCCCAAAGGCTGGGGGTGCTCAGAGGAGGGTGCAGGCAGGCACTCGTCACAGGGAAGAGAAGCCTGGGGAGGCCATGCGTGGGCACAGGAAGGCAGGCACCACGCCCAGCCACCTTCTGGGTGCTTGCCTCTGGCCTTGCTCTCCTGGCATCGGAAGCTTCCTGACCCGACCTGTCCTCCTGGCCAGTGAGTAAGCCACCTCACCACGCCAGCTAGAGGCCCAGTCCAAAGACCTGAGTTCAAGCCTCTGCTCCACCACTAAGTGCTCTGCGACTTTCTGCAACAAATCCACCTTCAGGGCCACAGCAGTGAGCCCCGCGCAAGAAGCACTACAGTCACCACTCGGTGGGCACTTCATCCCGGGCACCGCCCCAGAGCCTGGGACGGCTCACTCACTTTACGCCTGAGCCTCAAGGTAGGCCAAGGGAATCTGAAGGCTCGGTTGGAAACATCTGAGGCCTGGACAACCCATATGGTCTCTGTTGCAACCTCAACTTCGCCATTATAGTGTGAAAGCTGCTAAACACAGACATAGAGAATGGGTGTGGCTGGGTGCCAATAAAACTTTATTTACAACTGGCGTGAACTGCACCCGTCAAGGCTGCTACTAAGGGGGACACAATTGTGGATCCTGATTTACAAACGGGAAAACTGAGGCTGTAAGGGGAGCTTCAGTCACCTGCCAAGGAGGCAGCTTGGAAGTGCTGAGCTGGACTCCAGACCTTCCTGGTCCCAGTGTCCTGTCCGTCAGGCAAGAGTAGTCAGTACTTGGTGCCAAGCTGGCTGCCCCAGTCAACGGCTGCAGGGGCAGGTTCTGGGCCCTGCTTCTGGCCATTACAGATACCTCAGCAGGATTTGGCTTCAGGGACAGAGCTCAGGGCCCAGAGGCTCCAGAGCAGCTGGTGTCCTGCCTCTGGTCGTGGGGCTCTGCCTCTCGGCTCAGGTCAGGTCACACTACAGCAGGCCTGGCTGCCCACCACACCCAGACCCCTGATCCACATCTTGCATGGTAGGTGGTGGAGGGCAGCAGTGGCCATTGCTGAACCCCTCGGGGTCTCACACTGCCCATCTGTGAAATGGGCAGATGCCAGCATGCGTGTCTACAGGAGGGTCCCACAAAGCCTGTGCAGTTTAGGGGACTAGATCACTGCTGTGCTCTCAGCCCCCACTCCAGGATATGACTGCAGCCTGGGAAGCTACACTCCTTCCCAGTTAAGCCCCCACCCTGCACTGCTGAGACAATGGGCTGTAAACTCCAGCAGGAGCATTCAAAAACAACAAACTTCAGCAGGAGGAAAAGCTTCCCCTGCAGGTCATTACCTGTGCCCTCCTCTCCCCAGGGCTCAGGCTAGGGTGGGGTGGGTGACTGACTTCCTGCAGCCTGGCCGCTGCAGGCTTCTTCCCAGCCAGGGCTGATTTTCCCTTAATTGCTCTGAACCTCCTAGCCTTCTTTCTGAGGCTCCCTGTGTACAGAGAAAATTGGTCACCTGATGCATATGTATGTGCGGCTGCCACGCAGGTGAAGTGGGTGTAGATTACAAACACCTGCGTTTCTAAGCGCCCTGTGCTTGGGAGACTCGTCCCTGCCTCAAGGTTGCCCTAAGGTCTGGGGCGCTGGGGAAGGTGCCGGAGATAGAGGAAGAGCTCTCCCTGCCGTTCTGCCCACATCCAGGGAGGCCGTGGTGCAGGCAGACGCGGCAGGAGCACTCTGCTGCTTCCGGGGCTGTGTCCCAGGGGAAGCTCACCAGCACCAGTTCTCACTTACCACACAGCTACTGGGGGGAGGGGGTTGCCGTTCCAGAGGACTCTGTCCTTGTGCAGAACACAATGCTTTAGGAAGTTGGGGATTCCCAGTTCTAATTTTGGTTGGATCTGTTAAGGGAAGTGCAGATTGGAGGGGGGGCAAACTTGAGGTTGCTGATTTGCATTTCAGGCAATGAAGGGGGAAAAAGAGAGACCCAGACTGAAATGGAGACCCTGAGGAAATCCTACAAGAATGGTGCAAACAGCAGGAGAAATGGGGAGCGCTGTGAAGCCAGCCACACTGACTGAGAAGGGAGAACTGCACACACGTCCTGCAGCGTGGATTTTTCTGTTGGCTGGGATCTCCCTGACCCTTCACCCTGCTCTAGCAACTCAGTGTCCATGTTTGCCCTGCAGCAGGGCAGCCAGGGCCAGCTCAATCGGAGCTAGGTGCTGCCTGGGCCCTTCCTGCCCCCACACCTCCTTCCAGAGCATGGGGGAGGGGGAGGACCTGGCAAAAGTGACAGATCCTCTAATACAAGGAAAAGACACAAAACCCAACCCCTGACCACGTGCGCATTTCCCCAGCAAAACAATTCAGAAATAAACCTGCAGGGCAGCCACCCTGCAGAACAAGAAGGACCAGGAACTTCCCCTCTCCTCCCTAAGGCACCCCACGGGCACCCCAACTGCACAGAACTGTGTGTCAAAGCTCAAAGGGAGGGAGGAAAATAAAAACAGCTCATTCCTAGAACAAGTGGCCACACGCACAGCCTTCTCGGCCTGCGGTCACGTGGCCCCACCTGGGGAGCCGGGAGTCACTCCCCGACCCCAGGGGCACTGGAGAGAGGTGGCGGGCAGGGCCGGTTCCCAGCGGCTCCCACCTCCCTCCCTGGGGCTCCTGGCTCCCCAGCTTCCCAGGAACCTACATTTAAGTATTTTTAAGGTTCCGAGATCCAAACGAAGAGAACTCGGAGGGGCTCCCCAGATCTGCCGCGGACGCCCCCCTCGCCTTCCCTCCCGGCTGAAAGCGCCACCGGCCCGAAACAGAAAGTTACAGGGCGTGCTGCTGTCAGCGCGAGAAGGTGGAGGAAACAGGAAGCGGTGCCCTCCGAGCTCCGGCCCCCTCCTCCGGCCTCGGAAGAACAAAACCTTCCAGGGAATCCCGGCAGGAGAGGGCGAGGGCGGGCGGCGGCGCGGGGACGCGCCAGGCTGCGGCAGGGAGAGGAAGGCGCCCGGGACGGGGGCGCCACACGGCCGCCGCGGAAAGTAACTTCACGCCGGGCGCCTAATTCGCCCTGGAGGGCGCAGAGCCGGCGGCCCCCGCGCCGCGCCACCGGCTCGGGGCAGACAAAAGGAGCTGGACGCGCACCCCGCGCACCTGGCCGCGCGCGCCCACCCGTGGCCCGGCTGCGCCGACCCCTGCCCCGGCCGCAAGGGAGGGGACGGGGAGGCGCACGGCTCGCTTACCTGGTAAGTAATACAGAGGCGGCTTCAATCCAAACATGATTCAGATTAGAATTCCATAGTGGCCGGAGAGGGACGAAGAAGGAAATGAAAAATATTAAAACCCAGCAATGAAACAAAAAGCACCGTCCAAGCCACGGCGCTCAAAAACGTCCAAAACAATAAAATAAAGGCAAGAAGAGCGATCCCGAGAGCGACGGGGAAAAAAAATCGGCCCCCCAAGATGATCAAAAGGCGCTCTTTCTCCGGCCAGCCCGGGGCAGTTTCGGCCACCTTGGCCCTGGCAGATCCACAATGAGGTAATTGACGACCAAGGACGGGCCGAGCCTCCGCGGCTGCCCGGTGTCTTCGCCGCGTGTGTATTTTCTGCCTTTTGGACTTGAGATGCAAATAAAAAAAGGAGGGGGAAGCTGGTGGAGGGAAGCGGGCGGGAGAGCAAAGAGGAGCGAGAGAAAAATAAAGGGGGAGGTGAGGGTGATGAAATTGGGGGGTTAAGATCTTCAGGGATTACTCATTTGAAAGAAAAAGAGAGAGGGAAGAAGAGAGAGAGGGAGGAAAAAAAGCAGCCCCCAAGACGTGCGAGTAGCAATCTCTCCTCCATTCAGCCATTTGAATGTCAAGGGCGAGGGTCAAGAGACCTGTTTCCAACAGGGTTTCTCGTTCAGAACCAGAAGGGAAAAGGAAGGGGGGCGGCGGGAGGGGGTATCTCTTGTTGCCAAGGAGAAATCGGCTTTGTTTTCGTTTCCCCTTAGCTACTGGGTGAGGAGGGGGTGGGGGAGAGGAGGAGGGGGCGCGCGGGAGAGGGGAGAGGAGAAAATTAATACCCAAACAGCCAAGAAGTACCGAGGGGGCGATTTCGCCTCGTAAATAAAAGAGGCAGCGATGGCAAACAAGTCTCGGGCAGGGAACGCAGCGCAGGCAGAGGGCCGGCTCCCCTCCCCCGCTCGCCAGCACCACCCCCCTTTTGGTTATCTCCTGGCCCGGCGTCCCACCACTGACTCAGACGGAGGGGGTGGGGAAGGCGGAGAAAGAACTCGCGGGGGCTCGAGCCTGGGCAGGAGGAGCAGGAGGAGCGCGGGGAGGCGAGAGCGCACGGCGGTGGAGAGCCCCTCGATCAATTTTCATGCAAGAATCATTATCGGTAAATTGGAAAGCTGGCTGCCTGACAGCAGATTTGTCTCCTCTAATGAAAGCGAAAGGGTAGGGGCGCAGCGGCTGCCGGCTGCAGGCGGCGGCAGCTCCTTCCGTCTCTACGCGGCATCTTCCAGGAGCTCCACGCTTCGCAGGGCGATAATAATAGTTTCACTTGCGATCTCCCCTCGGCGCGGCCAAGAAGCCCGGCCGCAGGTCCATGCGGGCAGGATCGAGGCAGAGAGCCCGGGGGCGGTGCTGCGGCGGCGACAGGGTGCTCCCCTCTGCCCCAAAGCGGACCGTTTGCAAACAGTAGGCGGCTGCGGGCGCCGCTGGTCCCCCCCCACCCCACCCCGGCTGCCCAACTCCGGGCTCTGGCTGCCCGCCCGCCAGCCCTCCCCACCCACGTCTGACAGCTGCGGGAGCCGGGAGTTCACCCTCCGCCTGCACCAGGAGGAGGATCCCCAATCCGTGCCCTGGGGGCTGTGGGCAGCCTTTTGTGAAGCCCACCACGGGCTGCGGAAACGGACAGGCTGCTGCCCCCGTGAGCTCCCAGGGCGAGCAGTTGGGTCTCCCTCCTTCCCCCCACCCCACAAACATCCCTGTTGCAAGTGTAATCAAATGCTTGATACCATCTCCCACACTCTCCCTGCACTGGTGCATTATCAGATCCGGGAAGGCATGCTTCCAGGCAAATAGACCTAATAAATGCTATTACCGGGATTCTGCAAGCCCCGGCTGCACCATAGTAACGAGAGCCCCGGCTAATTTGGTTTAAGAAAACGATCAACTGCACAGAGCGTATGTGAGTGTGGAGCCTGTATCTCTCCTCCCCACGCCGCCTCTCTTTCACACCAGCTCAAGAAGGCCCCATGTGATAATTCCCCAAATCGAAGGGGAAAAAACCCTGCCGCCAAACCACATCCTGTGCGCTCATTGTCCAGCCCAGCGATTTTAAAGAGACAGGATCCATTTACCCACGCCGCTCCTTCCCCCAAATTCACGCTGCAAAGCTGCCTCTCAGATGTGACAATTTATTTTCAAGCCCTTTTACCTCCTGAGGGGCTCCTTGGTGGCAGAACCAGCCGGAATCGTGCTTTGGTGACACTAAGGGGTCACCTTTTGACCCCAGATACAATCATGATTTGAGGAACAGACTTATACCCGCAGGTACGCTCAGCCGGGCACCGCGGTCATGCTATGCTTGGGTTCCTGCCAACTCTGTTCAACCCTTGGGTAAATCAGGGGTCCCCAGCGGCAGCCCCGGGGTCCCTGATAAACGCAGTGGCTTCAGATGACAGCTGAACTCCGGGAATACGATACCCCAAAGGAAAGCTCTGGAGGGAAAATTGGAGGCGGTAGGGAGGACCCCGGGTGCCTTCGGACCCCTCCCTGCCATTCACCAACCCCCCGCCAGGAAAATCTTAGGCTGGGCGGCGCGCTCCTCCCTGCGCCGCCAACTGCTGGGGCGCAGCGCGCAGGCGGTGCCTTCCCCAGGGCCCGGCTGCGGGGGGGGGGGGTGAGCAGTGCTAACCCCCGCTGCGCCCCGCCTGGCGTCCCCTCCGCGGGCGGCCGTGCTCGCGGCCCTTGGAGGGCGCCAAGGCTGCGGACCTGGAGGGAAGCGGCCGCCGGCATCCAGCCGCTCCGCCCCGCGCTGACCCCGGAGGTCGCGCCAGGCCCTCCGCGACGGCGGCCCTTTGTTTCCGGGGCTGCGTGCGGCGCGCTGCCTGGGCCTCCCTGGGCCCTCGCGGCGACCTTGCAAGGGGGGCACCTGCCCGGACCAACAAGGCCTGGGCCCAGTGCCCCTCCTGCCCCTGCTTCAGCCCCTGCTGTCGCCTCCCACCCATTTATCACCCACTTATCACCCGCGTACTGCACAATCTGCACCCCTCTGGGAGTGGAGGTTCCAGGACTCGGCGGCCGAGGGCCGGGTGGCTGCCGCCCCCCCCCCCCCCCCCCCCCCTCACAAGCTTGGAAAACATCGGATACTACTTAAGGGGGAAAATAAACTATTTTTAAAAGACCCTAAACTATCAGTTTCTGTTGTCATTCTTTTATTGTTTTTTAATTCTCCGGGATTACAGGAACAACAGTAGTAATTAATACCAAACCTTCCTCTACTGTATATGTTAATGGCAGGAGCCATAAAAATTAATTTGCAAACATGTCATTACACAATAGCTGCACAGGCAATAAACCTGTAATTATGGGCCAATCATAGGCAGGGTACAGAGGGAGGGATGCTCCCCCAATCTGCCAGTGCCCCCCTTTGCCTGCTAAAGTGGGGGCAAGATCCAGAAAACAGCTTCCTTCCTGGGCCACCTGTGGAGAAGGTGCCCACTTCTGAGGATGGGGAAGGGGCTGGCTGCAGTACTGGCCAGCCACTCAGGTGCCCCTGAGACTTAAATCAGGGAGGAGAGGCTGGACAAAGCCTGGGGTAGATCCAGGAAGCCTGGCTCCTGGGTGCCAAGTGCTAGAAAGAAGCAACCCAGACAGGAGACCGGGCTGGTGGGCCAGCTCCAGCCTATGGCTGCTTCCTGTCAAGGCAAACATCTCCCCCTAATAAGTATTTGCATGCCTGCATCAAATTATCTTAAAATGCTCAGGCCAAACCCTAATTGCTTGGAGCCACACCCTTGGGGAGGAGGCCAGTCCAAGATTCTAGTGATAGCTGAGCACTGAGCCTGGCCATCTCAAAGCCGGTTGGTGACTCTTCCTGGTGATGAGGGCTCGGGAGGAGAGGGAAAATATGAGGTGCTCTACAGGAGGACGGCCGTACCCCACTCCCGACTTGAAGCGAGAAGAGCTGAAACACATAAAGGCGCCCGCCAAGCCAGGCAGCAGCTTCGGGGCTGGGACTGCTCTCTGATGAATGCCTGGGTTGTTTGCCTAATGTGGCCGAACGGGTAGCTGGATGGAGTTCCCCTTTCCCGCTGGCCCTTGTGGCTTGGCTGCGGTTTTTGGAACCCATCACTAACAGCCATTCACTCCCAGGGGGAGCCAGCCCTCCTCCGGGGGTGCCTATGGCCTGGCTGCGGATGGGAGATGCAGCCAGGCTAAGCCACACCTGGACCAGCTGCCAGTGCCCAGGTGAGGGCAGCGTGTTCTGGGGTTTTACCGGCGGGGGGGGGGGGGGATTCTCTACAAGGAAAGGATGTCTCTCCCCACCCCTTCTATTGCCCAAGAGCCTGGGTGTGGCAGTAGTCTCCCTCCTTTCCAGGTCCCCTCTGGGGAGGCGTCAGGCAGTTTTGGAGTACAGGCAGTGAAGGGCAGGCTGGGGACACTGCAGGGCAAATTCATCCCCCCACCTCCCTGAGAGACCCCTGCCCACACCACAAACCAACTCGTAGTCATGGGAAGAAGGGGCCTGACTGCCCAGGGCCACCTTCTAGTGGGGGGAAAGGAGGTGGGGCCTGGCTGCCAGCCAGATTCCCCCCTCTGAAGATGCAGGGCCCCTCCCCACCCTCATCCAGCTGCACCTTCAAAATGGAGGGGTCCCAGACTCCCTCTAGTGGGGCTGCCCTTGCCACAGCATAGAGACAGCGCAGACAGTGACGGTGTCAGCAGAATGCAGTAAAAATAGCCTCCCAGCACGTGCTGAGAAAACAGGACGGGGGCTGCCAGCTGTGCCCGCCAAGCGCAGGCAGCCCCAGGCAGCCCCAGGCCCAGCAGCCACCTCCTCTGCTGGAGAAGGTGCGAGGGTGCTGCTCCCCAGGGATTCCAGGAAAGGAAGACTGCGTGCCTGGCCAGGAATGCCCGGTCCATTTAGGACAGAAAGGGCAGCTGTTTTTCTGTTACTGTGTGGCCTGCTGTTCTGAGCACCTTGAATGCATAACTCACTGGATCCTCCTAGTGCTGTTCAAGGTCACCCTAAGGAGTTCCAATTTCCAGATGAGGCTCAGAGAGGTTGAACACCTTGCCAGAGGACATACAGCCAATAGGTGGCAGAACTGGAGTCTGAGTCCCAGCTGGCTCTAAAGTCTGTGTTTATGACCACAGGGCTGGAGTGAGACAGATCAGACCTCAAATTCCAGCTGCCCCCTGCCCCACCCCAGCAGCAGCATCAATGTTTTGAGCCTCAGTTTTCCCTACTGGAAATGGGGTGAATGACACCTGCCTTCCAGAAGATGGGGTGGGGTACTGCTCCAGTGCAGGGCATGGGGACCCCACACGCAGCTGTAGTCACCCCACATTTGAATGACAGCATACTGTGCTAAGAGTGCTGACTCTGCAGGGCCTCCACCATCCTGGCCTCCCCACCCCATTTGACTATCAGCATGCTGTGTCCCTGAGGACACTCAGGCCCCGAGAAGTGCGGTGGCTGGTCCAAGGGCACAGCGGGGTGGGCACGCCTGGTTTCTCCTTTATCTGGCTCCAGTTCTTAGGTGCCTGGGCTGTGTGCAAACGTTCCCAACCTCAAGATAAGCAAGTCCAAGGTCAAAGGAGAAAGGGGAACCTCTGTTCGGTCATCCTCACTGTGACCTTCTGCTTCCACCTTTGAGTGATGTCCCCCTCCAGCTTCCAGTGTGCTGTCCCATCTTGGGGTCCTCTGGGGCCCCTGGTTTCTCGGCCTGCCCCATCGAAGTAGTTGAGTGGTGCTCTGCCAACACACATGGCTCTGGTGCTTGTGAACTGGGTGCTGTTCTGGAGAAGGGTCTGTGCACTGTCGTGGGCCCTAAACCCAATGACAAATGTCCTCATCTAGGCCAGGCACCCTGTAATCCCTGAGACTCAGGAGGCTGAGGCAGGAGGATCACAAGTTCAAAACCAGCCTCAGCCACTTAACAAGGCCCTGCCTCAAAATTAAAAAATGAAGGGCTGGGGATATGGTTCAGTGGTTAAGTGTCCTTGGGTTCAATCTCCAGAATTTAAAAAAAAAATGTTCTTATCTAAGGAGGAAAAGATGAAAGAGCTGACACACAGGGTTGAAGGCCATATAAGGCCACATGAGGCCAGAGGCAAAGACCAGAGGGATGCAGCCACAAGCTGAGGAGTACCTGGAGCCACCAGGAGCTGGGAAAGGCAGGACACCTGGGCTTCAGATATCTATTCTCCAGTCCCTTGGAATAAATTCCTGTTGTCTCTATCTGCCACCCAGTTTGTAGCAATTTGTTGCATGGCTACAGGACACTCGTTCATCCTGCCACCTCCGAACGCCGGGCCCTGCAACCCAGGGGGCCATCTCAGGCCAGCGGGGCACACCTGATATCAGGTCTGCAGGATTTGGGTGAGGAGGCAGTGTCCACAGGCCCTGGGCAGGGTGGGCCTAGACTGCCCGCCCCCAGGAAGGGGATGGCAGCCTAGGTGTGACATGCCCTCCCTGTGTCTTACCCTCTCCTGACGTGTGGGCAGCTAGGGTTTCAGTGGAAGCCGGCCCTGGAGCGATCACATGTGGCCACTGCCCAGGGAGTGGCCCAGCAGCCTTCCTGAGGCTCCACCTGTGAAGGACAGTGGCCCCGCGGGGCCTGGGAACAGCTTTTGTCCGCACACAGTGCCCTTTGCCCCCAGACCCATGCAGTTCTGGGCAGGTTCTGGGCCAGAGGACTGAATGGAAGTGCTGACTCAGCAGGAGCAGGCCTGGCCTGGGAGGACCTGCGGCAGCAGGAGCCTCCATGCTACCTGGTTCTGTGGGATGGGCGCCTGCTCCCAGGATGACTTTGAACCCACGTGAGGAAGACGGCAGCACCTCCAGCACCCCATGCTGTGCAGAGCAGAGGCCCTGGCCAGCTACACCTGCTGTGCCACCGTGGGACTCCGCTGTGACATGCACTGCACGTCAGGGCCTGTTTGTTACTGCGGCTGGAGCCAGCTCATCTCAACACACACGGCAGGTCCCCTCATGGGGGCCCCATAGCGCCTCGCAATGTGCACCCGCTTTAGGGCATCGTCAGCTTTCGTCTTCACATTAAAAATAACTTTATCGTTATTTCTATTTTCAGACGAGGACACCGAGGCCCAGAGAAGTACCGTGACCTGCCCAAGGCCACACAGTCAGGAAGAGGAAAAGCTCACACCTGATGGATCCTTTACCTCTCAGAGCGGCCTTTATCTCACTGCTCCCTGCAGGTGAGGTGGGGGTCCCTCCCCTCCCTGCAGTGACAACTGGCAAGGGGGGCTCTCTCCCAGAAATTAAAAGCAAAACTAAACCCAGTAAGGACAATGGGCACAGTGGCATATGCCTGTAATCCCCGTGGCTTGGGAGACTGAGGCAGGAGGATCACAAATTCAAAGCCAGCCTGAGCAACTTGGTGAGGCCCTGAGCAACTTGGTGAGACCCTGTCTCAAAATTAAAAATTAAAAAGGGGTGGGGGTGTGGCTCGGTGGGCTAAGCGCCCTTCGGTTCAATCCCTGGTACCAAAAAGAGGAAAAGCCAACAAAAATCAGTAGGGACACAAAAGACACATGGGGGCCGGCTGCCTCGAACTGGGGACTCTCCCCATCATGCTGGTTTCCCGGCGGAGGCAAGATGTGTCAAGTGCTCTCTTCCTGGGGGCCACAGGGAGGCAGAGGACCAGCCGGCCACACTCATCCATGGAAGGGGACCCTCTGCCTGTCCTCCACGCCTCCCCTCTGCCTCCTACACAGCAGGCCACTTGGAGGGACTATTTATGACCTCAGGCAGCTCTGGCTGTCAGCATTGGCTTCACGCAGAGTCAACATGGGTCTCCTGAGGGGAGGGGACAACTGGGAAGTCACAGCCCTGTGTGTGCCTCCTCCACTTTCTTCTGCCCGCTGGGGACTGAGCTCAGAGACAGATCAAGGGAGAAGCGGGGTTGAGCAGCCCTCCCTGTACCCGCGGGGGCAGGTGGAGACCTCCCTGTCTACCCTGGAGCCTGCCCTCAGGCTGTGCAGCCCGCTGGATGACAAGATGTGGTCTCTAAAAGGCAGCGTGGTGCCTGCCTTCCCCAGCTGGGCCCTGGCTCTCCAGTGTGACAGGCCACGTGGGGAGCTGGACGGCCTGTCCCTCCACGCTCCCTTGCCAACAAAGCCAGGTCAGTCCTACAGTCCTGCCCTCTCCGTTCTCCCCCTGGGCCTCAGCTGTCCTCTACCTGCCCTCAGCTGGGATACGTCCCCCAGAGTGGCTCCCCTGTCCCATCTTTTACAAAGCATGGACAGGGGCCAGCCAGTCCTGTGCTGCAGGGGCTGTCCTGTGTACTGTGACTCCCGGCCTCCACCCTCAATGCCAATGAACACCCAGTTACGGCCACCATCTCTGGGGACCACAGTTGCCCGGGTGGGAACATCCCCACAGCCTGAGCAGTCCACCAAGCCACTACCCCCATACGCCATTTACCATATGAAAAATCAGGGGGACGGACGGCATCTATCGCTCCCAGTCGCTAATCCTGCTTGAAGTCCACGACAGTCGCAGGATGGGGTGTGCTTGTGAGTCAGGAGAAAGGATCAGAACTGCGGGACTCAGGGGCTCTGTCTAGCAGTGCTTCGACTGTCAGGTGCACAGGCCTGGGGCCTCTGTGCTGTCTCTCCCTTTTCTCCAGCCCTCTTCCTCCCCAACCCCAACAAAACCCACTCTGAAAAGAAATATCAGTCATTTACACTCTAGTCTGATCTAGCCCCAGCTCTACTCCCTCTGGAGCCAGGGCCCTGGCAGGCGCCACCTCAGGGCTCCAGGAGCAACAATGTAGAAGAGCCTGTTCACTCAGGCTAACTTCATGGGATGAGGGAAACTTCTGGGTGTTCTATGCTACAATGGCTGCCACAGGCAGAGGGAAAGCCCAAGTCAGTGCAAGACAGAGGGTCCATGTGACTCAGAGGCACGATGACAAAGAGGCAGGGCCACCCACAGACAGGGGCCAAGCGGCCCAGTTCCTTGGCTTCACAGCCTTCACTGGGCTGGAGCATCACGGCGGCCAGCACGCTCATGGCAGCAATCGGTGCCAACCCCGGGTCCCAATGCCAGTCTTCACATGGTTCCAGGGGTCTACTATCCCACAACCACCTCTGACACGGCTTTCGATAGCACGCAGGGTGACACTGGGGACCAGGGAGCACCCACTTTGAGTTCCAGACAGTGGGAGGTATGTGGGCACAGGGGACAGTGCCCCGTCCCGCTGCAGGGGCCTGCTCTGGCCTTCGGTCTCTTTTGTAGGACACTTAGACTAAATGATCCCACAGGCCTTCCAGCTCAGCGAGCCTATGATTAATAAAACTCAGACGCACCATCTGCTCACTCTGACATTTAAGGAACAGAACAGATTCCAAAGAGAACGCTGCCCCGTGCGGCGTCTCCTCCTTCGCACCCTCCCTGCACCCAACCCCGCCTTGAAGGATCTCGACTAGCATACGCTGTCACACCCAGAGCTTCCACCCTCTGCTCCAGCCCAAAGGTCAACCTCAGGGCCCTCCGATGACGGAGGCCTGTCCTAGCGAAACCTGGGGACCCAGGACCTCTGTGCCTTCCTGTGCCTCCTCCGACCTAGTGTTTTGACAGTGGCACTTCCCCAGACTTCAAACCCACTTGGTGCCAACACTCTGTTCTCAATTCCTCAGCTCCTTCCCAGCGCTGGGGACGAGAAGTGCAGTCCCCTTGTGTAGCCAGGAAAGTGATCCTGAGTCAGGAAGGGTCAGACCAAGGCGCAGGACTGATGAATAGTGGCCAGGGATGTCCCCAGAAGCCTCTGTGCCCAAGAAGCCCTCAGGTTCCACGCAACAAGTGCAAAAGGAGTTTTTGTGCCGGCAGCTCCCCTCCCAGAGCCAGAGGAGCTCTGTGCTGCGCAGACAGCCCTGCTGTGTCCGGCATGGGCTGCACACCTGAGGGGACAGTGGCACTCCAGGACTGCTGAGACCACCCCACCCCCTGTCCCCACCCCGGGAACAGTTTTCACTTTGAGCAGTGAGGACATGGGGGCCGGAGGCGCTGTGGCAGCTTGTGTCTGTGGTGACTGACAGCACCCTCCTCTTACTGTCTGGGGTCTGTCCCGAGCAGAGGAGCCTCGGCAAAGCCCAGCCCAGTCTGGCACTCCAGGTGGACTGCTGCTCTGGCTGTGCCACCCTCCAGCAGCCCTACACGTGGGCACTTGCTGCCCCGACCCCTCCCCAGCGGCCTCAGACTCCTCTCTGCTGCTCCCCCGGACGCTGGATGCAGCTGCTCCTGCCCTGACTGCTCTGGAGGCTCCTGTTCCTGCCGCTCTGCCCCTTGGACATGACCGTCACCCTCCTCTGCACTATCTTCTGCCCCACACACCACCCTGCTTGGAGGAGGCCCATGGTGTTGCCCGTGATGGCCCCAGCATCAGCTCCCAAAGCTGGGCAAATACACCCCCAGATTCATAAAAGAACCAAAGAGCTGACAAGACTGGACCTTCCAGGCTGAAAGGGACAGCGAATCAGGACGTCCTAGAGCTTGCCCCGCAGAGTCACATTTGCTCTGCAGACCCTGTTTTAAAGAGAGAGGGAGAGAGTGCGAGAGAGAGAGAGAATCAACCTTTTTGTTTTCCATGTGGTCTTCATTTCTCTGACACTTAGTTGGACCTAGGGTTTGAGCTTGGGTCCTCATGCATGTCAGGCAAGTGCTCCAATCACTGAGCCACCACACCAGTCCCTGAACTTCCGTTTTTATGGCCTGGGTGGTCAAAGGGGACAGAAAGCAAAGTCTCGGGCCTTCTCCCAAGGCACAGTCCGCTAGGAGACCCTCCCAAAGCCAGGACTCCAAAGCACTGGCTGCCCAGGGACAGCGAAGGTGAGGGACCTGGCCTGTGCTGCTGGGGTGAACGCAGACGTCTAGCCTGGAGCGGGATCAGGGTGGCTTCAAGATTTGTCACCAGGCACCTGCCAGGAGTAAATCCAAGTGTCCTGAAGAAAAGTACCTGGAGCCTGGGCTCCAATCACACCTGACCAGCACACAGCCCACAGCCAGGCACTAGGGCTGCCCACCCCAGCCAGCACCAGCAGCAACAATGGCCGACAGAAGCAGGCCCATGGTGACACTGAGGGGGCATTGGGGGCCTCCGCCTCCTCCCAGCCCCAAGCCCAGAGCAAGGCCCTGCCAGCAGGACCTGCAGTCAGACTCAGCAACAGCCCTGGACTGAGAGCCCCAGCAAGAGGTGCAAATGGGAACTGGCTGGCAGGTAGGTGAGAGGCGGCGACTGACCCTGCTGTTCCCTTCACCATGCCACCCGCCGTGCGAGGGCAGGCACTACTGAAAAGCAAACCCACCAGAAGCCAGGAGCACAGTGCGGGGGAAACAATCCGAGGGGCAAGGACTACTGCAGAAAGTCAGATCCTCCCGGCCTCAACACGCGCCCCCGCCACCCTAATTCCATTCTCCGTTCTCTATTGGGCCTCGTGGCCTGGCTCTCAAAGCCTCTGCCAGGGCTTCTTTCCGTGGGGCAATTAGCTGAACAGGCATCTTTTGTCCCTGCTAAAGCATTCGATTGCAGGTGTAATTAGGCTCCCTCACCCCTGAAATCTGCAGAGAGCACCCGCCTTGACTAACTGCACCCACAATTAAGTGCTTACAGGCATGTGGCTGGAGCCGGCAAACATGTGCACACGGCTAATAGCAGGGACACCGAGCAGGTTTTCAGAAACAGACACTGTGTTGCAGAAATTGAGCTTTTTGCATCGGTTGTTCAAACGGCTCTGTCCAGCTGGGAATAATGAGGAAAGACAAACACGCCAATTAGCTAGGTCCATACATAAATAAACGACACCGCTCCTTAATTAAGCCACTTACAGGAGTGGGCAAGGCCCTGGGAAGACCGGAAGGGACTACAGCTGGCCCCGCAGGCCTTGAGGAGTGCCCAGGGGGCACAACTGGGGGCTGCTGCCCCTTTTGCCACGGGGAGAGCCGAGGTGGGAGACTCCAGAGACTGGTGGGGGTGGGGCAGGAGGGTTAGAAGTGCAGGTGGCTGCATCCCGTGTCCAGAGAGGGGCAGTGAGGACTACGCCCGCCTCCCTGGGCCTTACAGCAGGCTCAGCCTGGCACATGATCCCAGTTGCACCTGCTCTCTCTCCTCCGCCTCCTCCCCCGAAGGGCTTCAGAGAGTGGCCAGGTCCAAAATCGCACCACCTGCCTGCCTCCGAGGAGGCTCCCCAAGACACCTTCCTGGAGCCCCAGGCCCTGGCCAAGCTCCCCAGCAGCCGGAAGGAGGCATGGCTGGAGATGAGGACAGTCCTTGCTGGGGGGTGAAAGGCTGCTGGGGGCTTTGGGGTGCCCCTCCTACACCATCTGAATCCCCTGTGAGCAGCACGGCTTCTTAGAGGAAAACCAAGCAGATTCCAAGCCTAATGAGGCAAGGGAGGGACACTTCTGTCCCCTCCTGGTCCAGCCACCAGGAGCTCTCACCTTTGTGTAGTCCACCTCTTGCTAGAGAGAAGGGCAGAGGTGATATTTACATAATCACAAACCCATTCCTGATGGGGCCGTGGGGCAGCCACACATGGCTCCAGGGTTGGCAGCAACGGGTCAGAACCACCGGCCTTCTTTCCCTTGCCCTCATACCTAGGCATCCTGATGACAGGCTGGTGTGAAATCCTGCCTGGGAAGGGTGGGCGCTGAGGCCCCGTAAGGCCTGGCCCTGGGTGTCCTCCAGCTGCTGGTGGCCCCAGGGCTGTGCACTGCCTGTGCCCTGCACAGCATCCCTCCCCAGGCTCCCTGGACGTCACCTTGAGAGTCCTGAGGTTCTCCACGCTGCCGCCACCTGTCACCATCACCGTGCCTGTGTTGCCAGCGCCCCCTCCCTGAACTCACATGAATGCATTCTGTCACCTGTGTCCAGGCTGCCACGCCTCGCGTGCTGCAGTCACTGACAAGGGAAGGAGTGATGACATCCACCCTGGAGCCAAAGCAGCCCAGGCTGGCCCATCGCCTGGCCTGGGGACATGGCCTGGCCCCATCAACCCTACAGCCTTGGAACCTTCTTTGGACTGGAAGGGCCCCTGGTCCCAGGCTCTGAGCCTGCAGCGCAGCCCTGGGTCTCCCAGGTGGCCGCGCACCCTTGCTCAGCTCAGCCTTGCATTTTTAATGTTTCGTGCAGCTTTCGCTGCTCCAACGCTTTGCTGTGCACATGGTGCTGGGGTTTGAACCTGCGTCCTCACGCATGCCAGGCAAGCGCCGCAATGCTGAGCCACTGCACCAGCCCCTCAGCCTTGCAGTTAAAGCCCACAGGAGTGTAGCCACCACCTCTGTCTGAACCTCCTGCTGCTCCCTGGACCCCTGCAGATGCCCCTGAAGACCCAGAGCAATAGGGCTCTTCCCACAGGGCTGCTCCTGCTTAGTCACTACGGGGGCAGCGTGGGCACGGGCGCCACTCAGCACCACTCTGGGCCCTTGTCCTTGGCCCCCACGCCAAGGCTGTCACTGCACAGCAGTCCAAATTTCCTGCCCTGTTTCACTTCCTCATCCTGGCATGGCCAGGCTGTCCCGAGCAGGGGCAGTGCTTGACCGCCCACGCCCTGGCTCCTGCCAGGATGGGCCTGCAGGCCAGGAGGCTCTGATTGCACCAGGCCTTGCTCCTCTTTACACCCTCTGGGAGGTCAGCTCCTGTGTCTCTGGAACTTCCCTCATGGCCTCTGGTCTCCCTAGTCAGTATCCACTCCATGCCAGCCACACGGGATGCATCCTTGGAGGCCCCCCAGCACCCCTCTTTGCCCTTCAGCCCAGCCCCAGCCCCTTAGGGGCATGTAGAATGGCTCTGCTCAGAGCCCAGACACAGCAAGACGGCCACTCCAGGGCGGGCAGGTTTCCAGGGTGGGTGGGACGGCCTTGTCCAAGCCCACCTGCCCCTGTGACCTGTGACTGCCCCATGCCTCCAGTTTCTTCACAGCACGGAGGCGGATGAAGATGCTACAGGAAAGTGAGAACTTCCCAGGCCCCTGGTGAGGCTGAGGCCTGCCTCACAGGAGGCCCCTGCCCAAGGTCTGCATGGGGAGGGGCCTGGGAGACGCAGGGTGGCTCCTCAGGGCACCTTCTCCAGGGGGTCAGGGGTGCTGCAGTGGCCGTCCCACCCACTGTTTCAGGAAGGGCCTCCCCGTGCCACCGACCCCACCGTGGGCCAGGCGAGGATGGGCTCTGCTCTGCCAGAAGAGCCCAGCCTAACCCTCCTGGGCCCTGGCCACTTCCCTAGAGGAAACAAGGCTGGGAGCCCCATGGTGAACTGGGAAGCATCACTAGTGGGCTGGCTGAACCCCGTTTAGGCCTTGCTGTCCCCCACAGTGGCCATCTGATGGCTCGGCCTTACTTGCTTCCATCTTTGAATCCACAGCCCAGGTCTGAGCCTGGTGTGTACCACATGCCCAATAAATGTGTGTTTGGAATACAGCAGGTACTCAATGAGTGGCTGTGGGAGAGCACCTGGGGCAGACCCTTGAGGAGGCCGAGGGAATCAGAAGCAGAGCCTTCTGCCCTAGGGCTGGTGTCTTGGCCCCCTGGAGCAGGCATTAGCCACAGACCTGCTGAAGTCCCACCCACTTCTCCTTTCACCCCAGCCTTCCTCTTATCAGCAAACAGTCACACCCTGGGTGACAGTGGCTTTGCTTTCTTATCCTTCTCTCTGGGGAGCCTGATAAGGTGACCAACCTTTACCCTCTGCTTCCCCTCCCTGGCCTAGAAAACCTCCCCACTAACAGAGGCACAAGGAGGAGCTTCCAGATCATTCCACTGACCCCCAGAGCCCAGGCTGAGAGAGGAAGGAAGTGCTGAGGCTGGGGTTCCCCATTTGGGAGGCCCTCTGCCCCTGGAGACCCTGCTGCAGATCCAGGCCACTGATGCTGTGGTGGGGGTGTTGGAGTGGCCTGGCAGCTGGCAGCCTCCCTCCCCATCCTGGCACCGTGAAGCAGGTACCGGAAGCTCACGGGGCAAATTCTGTTGGGGTTGTCGATGGCCACACCAGCTCACCAGGACCCTCTGGAGCACGGGCTGGCCCCACTGGGTCTATGTCCTGGCTCCAGGGCTGCAGACTGTGCCCGAGCAGGAGCCCTGGGCTGAGCCATTGCACACACCTGCTCCCCGGTCCTCAGGCCTGCTGACAGGACAACCCCACAGGAGACAACCAGCCCCTGCCAACAGCCCAGGAACGGGCACAAATCGCTGAGGCCCACGGTGGACCCAGTGCAAAGGAACAGGCCACCGCACAGGCAGTGGTGGGACAATCAGCACAGGCAAGGGAGCAGATGGCAGTCAAGAGACGCGGCACTCGTCCCTGAGAAGCAGACACTGCAGGGGAACCAGCATCTACACACGAGCATGTGGCACTGGCACAGCACGAGGCGGGGACCCCCAAGAGCCATTGCGGAGGAACCAAGGAGCAACACATGTTGCACAGAGCACACAGCCGAGGTGAGGCCACCTGGAGGACACGGCTTAGGAAGCCAGCATGTGGACACACGCCACCGAGAGCGCCCTCCACTCAGGGCAGGAGGGAATCCCTGGAGCCGGGTCCCTCGGGCCCCTGACGGTAACGACGGACTGAGGTGCTCACGTTGTGGCTACTCAGGGCAATTAAGGGAGAGAAGCAGCTAACCCAAGTGATGGACAGCAGAGGAGTGGTGGCCTTGGCCTGGCAGGGGTGGAGGCACACAGCTGCTTGAGCCCCAGCGAGAGGCACCCCCGACGGGCTCATTGCGCGGAGGCGAACTCCGCCTCAGCCAACAGATTTCATTTGGTTTCATTTGGTGTGGCGCTGGGAACCAGACGCACTCTTCCACTGAGCTGCTGCCCGGCCCTTTCTGTGTCATTTTGGGACAGGGCCTCGCTGAGTGGCTGAGGCTGGCCTGGAACTTGAGATCCTCCTGCCTCAGCCTCCTGAGTCTCTGGGACGACGGGTGTGCACCACCGTGCCTATCAGTCAAGTTGATTCTAAAAGGCAGAGAAGGCTGGGAGCACTCGCTGTCCGCAGTCTGGGCATTTATTAACACACTGTTTCATGGGCCACATATGAACAATCTCCCATTATAACATGTGCAAAAAGAGAAATTTCTTTTTTTTTCTTTTTTTTTTAAAGAGAGAAGGACAGAGAGAGAAAGAATTAACTTTATTTAGTTTTCTGTGTGGCTTTCATTGTTTGGACACTTGTTGTGTATGTGGTGCTGGGGTTTGAACTCATGTCCTTGTACATGCCAGGCAAGTGCCATAACTGTTGAACCACCTCTCCAGCCCCAAAAGAGGAATTTTTAAAAGTCTAGAAAAACCCCAGAGCCTCATGGGGCCCTGGACCCGCACTTTGGGGCACAGATCCAGACTGTCCGTGGCAGTGCCCAGAGCCTGAAGCAGGGCAGGGAGCTGGGTGGTGAGGCCTGGCTTGGGGATGCACAGGGCACGTCCTGGGGAGAACTTGGAGCCCCACGCCATGGGCAGCTGAGCACCCCCTTCAGGATTCCAGGCCCCTTCTCCACTGTGAGTCTAACACAGGTGCCTCCCAGAAGGCCCATGGGGGCAGGCACACCAGACCTCGCCAGAGCAACGGCTATGTCCTGCCTTCGACTCACCATGGGACCCAGGGGCTCGAGGATGCTGGGGACTGAAAAGCCTGGGCACACTTGGAGAAGTGAGGGGGACGGGGATGGCATCAGCAGCTCCTGGGAGCCAGGGTGGATCTCAGCCAGCGCTGGTCAGCTGTGCGGCTGGGGACCTCTGCACATCTTAGTTTCCCAAGTATGGATCGGGGCAAGGATTCTCTCCACGTTGTTATGGAGTTGTGAGGAACACAAGCCAGCATGCAGACTGTTAAAACAGACGCGTGCACGTGAAACAGCAGGCTAAGCTCCCTTGGAGCATGCCAAATGCTGACCCTGGGTTACTCTCTCCCTGGACACCTCTGTCCTGCCTCTGCCCACGCTCACTTGGTCTCAGAACACCGGGGCTGCAAGGTCTCGCGAGGGCACCAGGACGAGGACAGCCTCAATCTACTAGAGGCTTCTTTTGTCTCTGGAGCCCAAGTTCAAGTCCGTGATGGGGTTTGTGTCTATCCTCAAGTTGTCCTTTTCCTGTCCTGGGCCCAGCACCTGGCCCCTCCCTGGATCCATTGTCTCAGGACCCAGAGTCATCCGGTCTGTCCTAGGGGAGAACAGGGTGCCCTCCACCCCCCATTTCCTCGCACTCCAAGTCCCTTGGCCAAATAAACAAAAGCACACACAAAAAACGTCCAGCCAGTCCCCTAACAGCAATGGCAGAGGGGGCGGAAGGGGCAGGCGGGGCCACAGCACCCGGAACACCAGGTTGAGGATGCTGCCGGGGCCACCTTGGGTTCCAAGGCACCATCAGCCCACCCAGACCCCCTCGCTCAGCAGAGGCCAAGGCTGGAGGATGCCACCTCCCCTGGAGGCCCCAGAGCTCTGGGCTGCAGCCCACAGCTGGCTCCCGAGCACTGTGGATCTGCTCCTGCTCCTGTCCGCATGAGCACGGCCACTGCCCCAAGTTACAAGCAGGCAGGCCCACCACCCACCAGGAGCCTCCACCACACCCCTGCATCCAGGCCGCCTAAACCGTCCCCTGGTCCTCCCTGCCCTAGGACTTTGTAATTTGGGGCACTTCCACCAAAACAGCCCACATGCTGGCCCTGGGTAGGGGACCACAGAGGAGTGGTTTAGACCATGTCCCAGGGACTCTGCATTCAGTTCCCATAGTGGCCTAATGACTGCCCTGCTCCCTGGCATTCCCTCCCCAGCGAGGCACCCACTCTGAAGGGTTCCAAAGGCCAGGCACATGGGCAAACAGCCCACTGCCATCTTCCGCAGGGACTAGGCCCCGACCCCAGGGCACAGGGACCATCCGCGCTCCCAGGCAATGGAGAAGTGGGGGGCTGTCCATGGCCAGCCTGTAGGAGAAGGACCAGTGCGCTGGGGCCTCAGGCCCTCACTCCTCGAGCACATGGTCCCAGAAGGAAGCAGGCCGGCTGTAATGGTCTCCTCCCTGTCCACCCATTAACGGGAACTCGGATGCACTGGCTGGCTGCTCGCTCAGGCTTCAGATTCCCATCTTCCATTTGCGCTTCAAATTTTAATGAGCGTGTGGTCCCCGGGGCCCTGGCTGTAATCCTCACGGAGCAGGGCGCAGGCGTGTCACCTGAGGCTGGGCATCGGAGGGGTTGCTATAAGGGCTTGACTTCTCCAGGGAAAAGCTCCCAGGAAGAAGGTCCTCTCGGCAGCCTCCTGGCCCTCCCCGCCGGCTCAGAGTGGAGCAGGCTGCAAATCCTGAGATTATGATTTCTTTCCGGCATCCCCAAAGCATCCTCTATCCCCAGATGTAGAGCAGAGCTCAGCTCTGATAAGACCGCCTCACCGGGAGCAGATACGTTCTCGCCCTTGCTCCCTCTGCCTCCGGCTAACATAATTCCTTTCTGATCTTACCCAGGGCATCCAGTCGGGCTGGGAGGCAAACGGGATAATCCATTTTAGAGAGATTGATCAATATCGTTAGGAGCCTTTTAAATGGTTCCACCGGCTTCAAGGAGCCAGGGCAGGAGACTGAGCTGGAAATCAGGGGCCAGGGGTGACGGGAGGGCAGGCACTACACTACCCACAGGGCCTCCCAACAGTCTTCCCACTTCCTGCTGGGCTTCAAGAGCAGGTTCCCACGAGGGCAGGGAGGCGGGGCACATGTGGGCAGGTTGTGCACTGAACAAGGTGCTGGGCAGAAGGGAACAAGCTGAAGTCCAGCTGACGCCCACTGGTGTCACCAGTGCCTGTCCATACAGGGAAAGGACCTTTTGCTAATTTGTTTTTAATTAATTATTGTTGATACTGGGGATTGAACTCAGGGACATTCCACTGATGAACTACACCCCCACCCCTTTTTATTTATTTTGAGTCAGGGTCTCATGAAGTTGCCCAGGCTGGCCTTGAACTTATTTCTTTGCTATTGTTTGTTTTTGCAGTCCTGGGGACTGAACCCAGGGGTGGTCTGCCACTGTGCCACATCCCCAGCCCATTCTATTTATTAATTGGGAGACAGGGACTCACAACACTGCTGAGGCTGCCCTTGAACTTGCAATCCTCCTGCCTCAGCCTCCCCAGTGGCTGGGACAACAGGTGTGCCCCACGACACCCGGCTCCCCCTTCTCTAATTTGCAACAAGGTGTCATTTAGGCTGCTCTTGGCCCTGCTGGCAGAGGTGTGCCTGGGCACCCAAGAACCTGGAAGATGGTCTCCCTGGTGAAACCCCTGCAGTCTGACTTGTGTGGTGGGAGAGCTTCCTGCTACATTTCCACCTACCTCCCAGGTCCAGTCCCCCCAAGGGATGCCCACAATCAAGAGGGCAGGGCCAGCAGGGAGAGCAGAGGGCACAGGGCCCTCCCCATGTTGCAGACTCCTCAGCTCCTGCCAATGGTGTCTAGAGGATGCAGGCCCCGTGACCAGAGCCTAAGAGGGAACTGGGAACTCTGGGGATTAAGTGTGAAAAAACTGGGTTTTTAAATATTAGCAGTGATTAAAAAAAAAAAAAACAGAAATCACAGTCACCGAGGCTCCCACTGCCCATCAGGCACCATGCCCTCTGGACCCCAACCCACCCCATCGGGTGCTCACGCCTCAGTCCTCCTGTGGCCCCTCTCCTTCCCCGACACGTGGGTCTCCTTCAAAGCATTCCCGGAGTGGGCCAGGTCTCCTGGTTCCTGCTGCAGCCTCCAGCCGGCCTCCTGCCCCACCACGCCCCCTGCAGCCTGCTCGCGGCACAGCAGCGGGGGGAAGCCTGTTCGTCCAGGGCAGAGTGCTCTCCCAGAGCCCCCCAAGGCCCCACCTTGCCCTTACAGTGCCCTCTGGGGCCTGGTGCTGCCTGCCCCATGCCCACCTTTGCCTCTCACTGGCCTCCCGGCTCTGTGGGCTCAGGGCCTTCACATTCTTCCCTCAGCCAGTGGAGGCCCCCAGTCATCACGGAACCAGAGGGGGCTCTGCACCAGGACACGGAGCCGGGACCCCTACCATCCTCTGTTTCTCCTCTGCAAGGCCTTCCATGATCCCCCTGAAGGAACAGCTTTCCCGCTGGCTGCCGTTTGCCCCCAAATCGAACACTTATTAAGCTCTTTAGGTGTTTCCACTGGAGTGCAAGCTCCACGCGGCAAGGAGTCGTCTGTGTGCCCAGCCTGGGCTGGTGCTGACAACTGAAGGTCTCCCCACTGCCTTGAGGGACCTGAGGGCTGTTCGGGCAGCCACTCAAGGCCCCTGGCATCTCGGTCCTTCTCTCTAGCTCAGTCCCTGCTTCCTCCTCTGTGATGTGCCTGCAGTGTCCTCAGCACAACTTACACAATGCCAGCTCCTCCTCGTCCACTGGGCGAACTCCTATTCATCCTTTAAAACCCTGTGAGGAAATCCCTATTTTGAGAAACAGACTCTACTCTCATCTCCAATTTGATAGACCCCTCCTCTGATGTTGCTCTGTATGTTTGCTTTTCTTTTTCTCCTTCTTCTTTTTTTGTGGTACTGGGGACTGAACCTGGGTGCTTTACCACTGAGCCACATCCCCCGCCCTTCTTGCTTTTTATTTTGAAACAGGGTCTGGGTAAATTTCTGAGGCTGGCCTTGAGCTTTTGATCCTCCTGCCCCAGCCTTCTGATAGCTGGGATTACAGGCACGGCCACCTCTGGCTCTGCGTTTCTTTGTGGGCAGAGTGTGGCGTTTTCTTGAGATTCCATGCACATAGCCTTTGTGGCTGGTCGGCCCACTGTCCTCAAAAAAGCTCCCCAGCCCCCTCCCAGGTAGGCTGCTGGTCCCAGGAGCATCGTGCTCACTGCCACGAGCCCTTGCCAGGGCTGTTGAGGTAGGAGAAGGCCACACTGCCTCTGGAGGGTCTCTGCAGTCCCCCAGTGCTGGTGTGCAGGGCAGGGGGGTCCAGGCCTGGCTTTTGTTCCTGGAGGGACCCTTCTCCCAGAAAATTCTTGGGTTTGGGCCTCTGCTTCTCTCCCACGGCCAAGGCGTCAGCCTTTCTCCGCTGCCTTCAGCTCAGGAGCCCACAGCCTCAGCACACAGGTGTGAGGCCCCCAGCCAGAACCCAGGGCAGGGGGCCCGGCAGAGTCTTCCTGGGAGCCGAGCAGGGGCTCTAGGGTCAAAGTTGCCAGCCACATCGGCAGAGGTGGAGTGGTTTGGGCCTCACCAGGAACCATCGCCAGCTCACAATGGAAGGCGGGGAGGGGCTGGCCCCCCACCCCTGCACCCTGGGCTACATTCTTACAGCACTGTTTTGGCATGTCTGCTATGAACTTAATTTAACATCCACGTTGCCGCCACTTAATTAAATAGATGAACTCATTTTACATGCACAAGTCTTAATTCATCCTAACAAAATTGGCCATGTTTAGTTCTTTATACACTAGCAGCTCCCTGGAACAAATGGTGGCCTTTTCGAGTTAACGGCAGGGACAGGTTAAAAGCTAATTATGGGCTCTGGTCGCCTGTAAGAGAGAGCGGACGTCTTTATCCATCATCACAAGCCAGCAGAGGGCCCAGAGTGGAGTTCCTCCTTCCCCAGACAGACGGGCCTGGTCCCCCGGAGGACCTGGGGGAGGATCCTGCGGGAGTACAGTGGCCCACCCTGCCCTGGACATACAGCCCTCTGGCCTGCCCTGCTGGGGGCCTCCTCACCCTGGCACACACCTCACCCACCCTGAGGCTGCTAAGGCCTGTGTGTGTGGCCATTCTGGCCCTAAGTGGAATGTCAGTGGGGCTCGTGGCCTGGACCTCTGCAGCCCCTGTCCTTCATCAGTGAAATCTTACCAAGCCCAGCTTGGCGTGGGCTAGCCACAGGCGAGGTAGCCCAAGCCCACCAGGTACTTGCATACCCAGGGCTCATGGCAACCCTGCACAGGTAGGGACCATGACAGCACCCACTGCCCAGGAAGGAAGTGGAGCCCAGACGTCTTCGGTCTAACCACGGCCCACGCTGCGCCCCAGCTGCGTGGGTCCACAGCCCCGGCTCTGCCTGTGACTCGGGCTTCAGTGGGCCTGCTACACCCCATCCCCCCAGGGAGGCCTGCTGGCCAGCCACCTCCCCTTCCCAGCCTTGGGATCTGAGCTGGCTCTCCCACTGGCCACCCTGCCCTTTGGCTGCCCCCGCCCTCAGGCCACCAAAGCTTTGAGGCGTCTGTCAGTGAAGGCTGTGGGAGGAGTCTGCACAGGGAGGGTGTCTGTGTCCTGAAGTGTCACCTGCCAACCTGGGGGAGTAATGAATGGTGTGACCACAGTCCCCCACAGAGCCGATGGAGGCTAGGGGATAGCTCCGGGCTAGCTGCGAGGAGCAGCGGGTGTCCCAGGAGCTGCTGGGTGTTTGTTTGGGAAAAGGGGGAGCAGGCGAAGGGGGCCCTGGCTCATGAGCTGTTAATCCTGCGGTGGATTCACTAATGGAGGTCTCAGGGTATTGGAGGAGCCCAGAAATGCAGAGGAGACTAGAGCGGTGGAGCCCTGGCTGCTGCTGCCTCCCTGGGGGAGCAGAGCTCCCCGCTGTGGACAAGGGAGCCGGCCCCTCTGCCTGCGTGACTGCAGGCCTGGGTCGGGATGCAGACAGATCAGGACAGCACACAGAGCCTGCTTCCTGGAGAACTCCTGGGACCCTGCCACACACGCAGTGGGGCGGGCAGGGGAAGGTCCTTGCCTGGGGTGACGGCCAGACTGGACTACCCAGGACGTATTTGGAACTCTCCAGTGTTCCCAACAGCCCGGGAGCCTACATGGAAGATTCCGGGGCACTGGCCACCAAGAAGAGGAGCCCCCTCCATCCCAGGCCTGTTTCTTCCCACCAGGAACTGCATCAGATCCAGCTCCAGGGCTTGGGTCCAGGAGGGGCAGGGGGCAACTCGGGGGTCTCCTGAGCCTCTGCACCCAGAGGCTCTCCAATCATCCCAGTCCAGAGGCATCTGGTTAGGCAGTCAGTCAATAAATACTTACCCAGCACCTTCCTGAGTTGGGGAGGGCTCATGGGGCTCTAACAAGAGCACAGAGCTCTGTGGGACAGCAGGGGCACCACACGTGTGTGCACACACTTATCCATGCACACGCAGGCACACGATCTCACACACACCCGCTCTGCCACCAGCACAGATACCCCGTCCCACATGGCACCCGCACACTCCCACACACAGCCCTCCCTCCCTGGTCCAGGACGCTCATTTTCTCTGCAGCTGTGCCCTGCGCACGTCGCTTCACCTCCGGGTGCCTCCGTGTTCCCATCTGCAGGAGGGGAACTGGCCCCCTTAGAGCCATACTGAGCTCCTAGGTGACCTGTGTAGAGTGCTCCTGGGGCATGGCCCACAGGGGCCCGTGGACAGGGTGCCATCTGCCCTGATGCAGGAGGAAAAGGCAGGACCAGCTGGCATGGAGGGGGACGTGTGGCATGTGGGGTGGCCTGGCCTGGCTAAAGCCCCAGAGTGGTGTGGTAAGGGGCATCGCGGAGGGGCAGTGAGGGACGTGCCACACCCCTCGGGGGCCTGCAGGAGGGGGCAGGGAGCCCGCTGGAAGGCATCTAGTGAGGTTGTCTGGGTGAAGGGCTGAGAACCACTTAATTAAATCCTTACAGCTGCAGGCCTGTCCCCACCCACCACACAATTCAGGCAGCCCTTGTAGCAAACAGGGAAACTGAGGATCAGGGAGGCAATGCCCAGCCTGGCCTCCAAACGCCCTCTTCCCATCAGGCCTGGGCTTGCTAGGAGGCCCTGGAAAAGCTACTGCGGGAAGTGAGACAAGGAGCGGGTCCCCTGCCGCCTCTGCTAGGTGGAAGGTGCCCCTGACTTCTGTGAGCCGTGCCCAGGCCCTCTTTGGCACGCTCAGCCACAAGGCACTTGGCACTGCTGGGCCTCATTAGCAGAGGACCTTAGAACAGTAGTGAGGGAACCCTCCAGACCCGCCGGGCTGCATGCCAGCATGCTCTGCATTGTACTGGGGGAGAACACGGAGGCAGGGAGGCCGGCCCCTTGTAGGGGTGGCGCCAGCGTGCCCCTGCCCCCAGGCTTGTCCTTTCCTGCTTCTCCAAGGGTTGAAACCCGTCCTGCCTATCCCACGCTGAGGAGCAGGGAGGCTGCAAACACCCACCCTCGGACGCAAGGCAAGATGGCCCAGCGGGAAGCAGGCTTCAGGGACACCACTGCATGAAGAAGAAACCGAGGTGCACAGAAGCCCCCGCCCAGACCTGATCTGCAGCACATAAAGCTGAAACTGGAAGCCAGGACTCCCAATGCCACCAGCTTGGTTCTGAGCAGGAATCTGTACCAGAAGGACGGGGCGAGGGAGGTTGGGCTAGGAGGAAGGACAGCGCTGAACCTGTAAGGAGCCTGGGACCCAATCCTGGCTGTGTCACCACTGGCCCACGAGCCATTCTTCATCTGAAGAGGAGTGGGGGTGGGGCATACTTGCAGGTGTACCAGGCCTGGGTCTGGTGCCCCTGACCTCTGCCCCTGGGACCTCAGTGCACATTGCTGCTCTGCAGTCCCAGTGGGCACTGGGCACATGGGCTAGGACCATATTCTGAGACCTTCATGGAGACCTTGTAGACTCCCTAAGTCCTGGCAGAGGCCTCCAGCCTCTTAGGAGAGACTGGTTCCGCCAGTCTCTCTGCCAAGCACCTTAGGAAGGTGCCGGCCAGCAATCCCAGGCCTGCAGGGACCAGCGCCCCTCCTGCCCTCGGGTCCTGCAGCCAGCATGCAGCCCTGCCTCTCTTCCTTCCCTGGAGGCGGAGCTGCCCACGGGATGTGCCAGGGGCTCTTGGCTCTGAGAGGCCAGAAGACACTGTAGGGAGGAAGAAGCTGCAGGATTCCGGGCTCCGCCACCTACTCTTCTCTCAGCATCTGCGCCGGTCTGAACACTGTGCCCCCCACACCCATGTCCAGGGCCCACCCCTCAGGGGGTGGCATTAGGAGGAGGGGCCCTTGGGAGGTGGTGAGGCCAGGGGTGGGGCCTCACCAAGGGGATGGCAAGAGGCCCCTCCCTCCCACATGGTGGGGAGGTACAACCACCTGCGAGGCAGGCTCCAGCCTACCTGCTGGCCCTGCCCCTGGGACACCCAGCCTCCAGGACGGTGAGCACCGAACTTGGGTTGTTCCTAAGTCACCCCCGTCTGTGGAATTTGGTCACAGTGCACAAGCACCTAACACGGGGTCCTTGGCCTCCTTTGCAGTCAGAAGCCTAAAGTCCTGTGGTCACCAGGGGCAGCTGGGGACACTGTCACGTCCGGAGAGCCCTGACCAGGCTCCCTGTATCACAAGCATCTGCTTCAGGGAGGAAGGGCAACCCTGCTCCCAAGCCCAGATGACAATGACAAGGGTGATGTCAACGACCTTGACAATGAGGAAGTCAATAAGGCTGAGGTTGAAAAGATTCCGGAATGGCTGCCCGTGATAATCCCAGTGACTGTCTAAGAGACTTAGAGATGTCGTCTCAAAATGAAAGAGAAAAGGCTGGGGCGTGGCCCAGGTGAAGAGCTCCCAGGTCCAACCCCGTACACAAAAGGACATTCCTGGAACTGCAGCCCCACAGTGCCCCAGACGCCACCACAGGGCGACTCAGTCAGGCCTCAGGAGTCCCTGGAAGTGACTGCCTCTTTGTTCCAATTGTCCAGTGGGGAAACTGAGGCATGTGGAGGCTAATGATCATGGCCCACTGGAAGCATGGGAAGGGCTGGGATCTAAGGCCAGAAGGCTGGTCTGCACACTTGTCACCTCCACGGGGTCCTGCCTAGATCCAGACCTAGGAACACAGAAACTGGCCCACCAAGGGGCAGACTGGGGTCTGAGGGGCGTGGGGGGCAAGGCCAGGCTAGGTGCACAGCCGTGGTGCCAGCCTTGGGCCTCATAAGGAACAAAGATGGGTCCTTCTGTGCCACGTGCCTGCCACTCTGCATCCACCCAAGGGCACACCCTTTACGCTGAGTGGCTCAGGACAAGGCTGTCATGCAGTGGGCTTCACGCACTGGCTCTGAACCTCCTGTCTGTCCAGGACGCAGCACTGCCTTGGAGTGGAGGAAAGGATCTCAGCAAGGACAGATGTTGGTCTAAGGCAGAGCTGGCTGGAGACCGTAGGAGGCCCACCTTGTCCACCCTCAGCAGGCCACCTGCAAGGCCGTGGCCATCTCATGTCCCCACTACACCCGCCCCCCCCCCACCCCATGCCTCAGTCCAGTGTAAAAACAGAGATGGTCACATCACGACCTCACAGCTAAAGAGATGACAAGATAGGCACACAGCGCAGCCCTGGCCACGTGGCCAGGAGCTCCCTGCCATCTGTGGCTCCCTCTGTGGAATGTCCTATGCACAGTGAGCGTCCTCATCACCCAGAGGCCTCCTGTGCTCTCCCTGAGACCCTCACACCCAGAAAGCACTGACTCCACTGGTCAGCTCCCTTCAGACCTGCTGGAGCAGGTGGCCAGCTGGTCATTGCGAGCAAGCTCTGCAGAGATAGCGGGGCTGGTGTCAGCCTGCTGTGCCCAGCTCCAGCTAACCTACCTGTCAGGGCGTCTCAGGCCAGGAGGCCTGTCCCTGGCACCCAGCTTGGGGACAGTGGCAAGGGGAAGTGATGGCAAGGCAGAGCCCTTCACAAAGAGCACGTCCTCTGCAGGTGGAGATAAACCCGGAGGAGAAAGGGCGCCAAGCCGGGCACGGAGCTGCAGGCATGCTGACAGGGCGGAGTAGCCCGCGCTTATCTCCCCCGCATTATGTGAGGCCAGGAGCAGACACTTTCGCCAGCCTCGCGGCTCCCTTAGAAAACATTAATATGTAAATGTCACTCTCCGAAGACCAGCTATGAAATGCAACGGCCGCTGAAGGACGCTCCACCGGCAGACAGGACAGAAGAGCAAAGAGCGGCTGAGCAGTGGGCGGCCGGGGGCACCGGGGCAGGGCCCTGGGTCAGCCACTCTGCTCTCTCCAGGCCAACGGCTCAGCACCAAGGCCTGAGAGTGGCAGAAAGCCTTTACCCAGTGCCAACATGAAAATGAAGGGCAGCGGGTGGTCCTTCGGTAAGCTTCCTGGGGTCTGACTCTACTGCCCATTTCACAGAGGAGGGACTGTGGCTTGGGAGGTTAAGGGGATCCCAGGCCTGGCACGCAATCTTAGGGTTCTGTTTCCTTCCACCTGACTCCCAGGAAAGACCTGTATGGACAGGTCAAGCCCCACTGCACACCATAGCCTCCCCGTCCCCCACAGGGGAGGGGCAAGGCCAGACGCCCTGCCTCCCAACCAAGTCCCAAGCCCTCAGCCACTGGGCACATCGAGAACCAAGAGGAACCCCACATGGTGGCCCCGCCTGAGGTCCCAGATACTCCGGAAGCTGAGGTAGGAGGATCACAAGTTTGAGGCCAGCCTCTGCCAATTAGGAAGGCCCTGTCTGAAAATAGAACAAAACAAAAAGGGCCCTGCCAGGCTCCTGGGGAACAACCTGACCCCCGGCAGTGACCACAGGTGTGAAGGAGGGGCCTGTGAAGGCTAGGAGGGGTGGCCCCAGCAGCTGCCCTGGGGCTGGGCCTGGAGTCCATCCGCAGCCGTGGCCGCTGACAGGCACTGCCTCTTCAGCCCTCCTGTCTCTTCCCCTGCAACCACCTGCAGTGCCCGCCCCAGTGCCCACGCAGATCCCTGGGTGGAGCACGGGTTCACTAGCCGCAGGGCCAGCAGGGGGAAGAGGGGCTCGGGGCTTGGTGGGAGAGACAGCAGGAAATGAGCCCTCATCCTGCCAAGTGCTGGGTGCTTGAAGGGCCCTGCACATAGATGCTGGGGGCCGCCAAAGAGTATTGCTATGGGCCCCAATGTCACTCACTGGGGACGTGGGTCCCAGCTCTGCACAGCCTGGCAGCAGGGCACCTGCATCTCCAGCCCCGACCTACTCAGATGATCTCCCCACCAGCTCCTGGCTCCTTCTCAGCTGCTCACAAGGTCCCTCAGCCCCGCCTGCCTGCCACCAACCCTCATTAGCAGCCTGTCAGGGTGACCCTGGGGCCCAGAGCTCACTCTACATAAACCTCAACACGGAGCCCAAGGAGGCTGGCACCGGGGCCAGGGGGCAGGGCTGAGGCACCGGCACCAAGGCTGCACCCCCAGGCTGGAGTGCAGGCCCCAGGGACAGCAATGGGGCAGAGGTGCGTGGCATTGCACATGGAAACTATGACAGCAGAGAGCCGGAATGCGGCCTGGGGACACCAGCACTCGCTGTGCAGCCAGGCACCCTGGAGCAGGACGGGCTCCTGGCTGCAAGATGAGGCACACGCTGTCATGCACATGCATCTGCAGCCACACAGGTCCTCAGACACGCATGTGCATACGCAGACACAAGTGTGCCCACAATGCATGCACACGAATACCTGCTCATGCACGTACGGGGAAACATGCACACACACGTTCTGCCAAGCCTCTGACTCATCGGGCCTGGCGTCTAGCTCCCAGGATCCCTGCAGGGCTCAGGGCAGCCCCAGCACCAGGAGCCAGTCTTCCCAGGATAGAGGAGGCCGGGGGAGAGGAGAAGCTGCGCAGAGCTGGGGCTCCTTTATCACCCCAAGCCCCGACCCTGGCCTCAGAGGGGCAGGGGAGAGGTGGCACCCGCTTGGGAGATCTCCACCCGTTGCTGTAGACTGCTGGAAGCAGAGCCATTCCCAGGAGAATGGGTGACAGCCCTGCATCCCGCGTGGGCTGGGCGGCTGGGCAGGCTGAAGGCTCAGAGTGAGAAGGGCTGGCAACCCGCCAGGGGGCTGTGCCAGGCCTCCTGTGGGTTCACGTTCCCGCAGGGCCGCACCAGGGGATGCACAGCCAAGTCTGCCACCCCCAGGCCTGGCTGCCTTCCCTCCTCCAGCTCCCAGGCTGCCCCAGAAGCTGCTCTGGGGAAGGGGCAGGAGACCAGGGACACCCTGGGGGCACAGGGGAAGGCAAGGGGTCTCAATGAGCAGGAGCTGGGGGTATCTGTTTGGGGGTTTCCAGGGAAGCCCTGAGGGCT